>JAJIZL010031159.1:90121-115838 GCA_023969395.1 Amblyomma maculatum
TAGGTAGGTAGGTAGGTAGGTAGGTAGGTAGGTAGGCAGGCAGGTAGGCAGGCAGGTAGGTAGGTAGGTAGGTAGGTAGGTAGGCAGGTAGGTAGGTAGGTAGTCAGTCAGGCAGGCAGGCAGGTAGGTAGGTAGGTAGGTAGGTAAGTAGGTAGGTAGGTAGGTACCCAAGCAGCATTGGCCGACTGCCGACCTATGGCCGGTCATCGGCAGCTGGTCGGCAGCCGACCTGCCGGCATTTGGGGCTCGGTCGAATGACGGCCCATGGTTGGCCATGTGCAGGTTAGGCGGAAGTCGGCCATCAAGCAAGGCCCAAGCTCGAGCACTCGACTGAACGCCGACCAATTTGGCCATGGTAGCTCGGCCATTGGGCGGCCCATGGTCGGCCATGTAGTAGGTTGGGCAGAAGTCGGCCAGCAACCATGGCCTGAGCTTGTAACCCCAACTGAATGCCGACCTGTTTGGCAACGGTTGCTCGGGCATTTGGCAGCCCACGGTCGGCCGCGTGCCATGTGGGCCAGGAAGCCGGCTAGCACTCCCGACCCAATATGCTTGTAGTGGACGCCGATTACATCCCTGGATCTACTTAACCTCTACTACAAATCCAGTTGTTAGTAAGAACGCGCATACAAAACGAAACCATGTTGTCATAGCACGATTATGTGACATTAAATTATGATTAGAAGGTAGCTTTTTCATTGCCGAGAAAGAAAACGCTGCCGCAAGTTGATCGAACAAATGACCGTTTTCTCAGCCGTTTTTTGCCCTAGTGCTTTTTCATTATCCATAAGGCACTACGCGCAGCATCGTCTGTTTACCTGGGGAAAGGAAAGAATACTATGTGTGTACTTTCTAGACGCAATCCCTGGAAAATGAAAAGCCGGAAGATTCGAGTTTGCCATTTTAGTTTTGGGCATTCACACGGTGGTAAAAAAAAATGTCAGTTTTTCGCGCAGACTGCGAGCATGACAAGCCCCGGTACATTTATATGGCGCGCAACATATATATCGGCAATAAATAACAAATTACTTCGTTCCGCCTATTAGTTTAGAGTCCGATCATTCTAACCGCGCTAGGCGATAGAAAAGGAAGAAAACAATAGTAGAATGTTGCCACGTAAGAAAAAAAAGTTGTCGGTTGACCTTTCATATTAATTTCCAAACTTTATATAACATTGTCAGATAAATGGAAAGAAGAGATCTGCAACTGGTTTTGCTGCCAAAAAATTTTTCCGGAAACACGAAATTAATAATGAAGAGGCGGAGTTTCGTACTTATCTTCCCTGCTTTTCTGAACAACTTTGGTTTTGAATTACGCAAAATATGTTACAGTTAATTGAAAATTATCGGACTAATATATGCATGTTTTTATTTGTATTCAGTTATTTTTCGCTTTTCAAGGTGGTGTAGATGTTTTTATAAATTTTCACAAAATCGACCGAAGAAACAAAATTTTTCTACTTTGCAGACCTAATTATTTCAAAAAAGGTTTATGGCAGAGCAGCAAAAAATCCACACTATGTTCTCAGCATAGTTATGTATTAAACAGCTAAAGCTTATATTTATATAACTTTTCAATACACAGATACGATCGCGCTAATTTAAAGAAAACAGCGAACATTGAACATTTCTTAGGAAAGTAAAAATAGTTTAAACATTGTTTAAACATTTACTACGTATTCTCCACTATACCCCAGCTTTCAAAATCATTAAAACACCTTACATAATTTTGTTGCGCAAGTAATTACGGCCACTTCAATAAGGCCCTGGTGCAAGGTGTAGCGCACCACGCAGATCTGAAGATTCTACGGCATTTGTGATTTGCCCACGACCTCCTCGAGACGATGCTTCCTGAGGAGGGGGGCAAATGACACTTAGAAGGCGAAGCAAAAGATGACATATGAGACGACAAGCGCGAGCCTGGAAGAGAAAGAAGCTTGAACGCAAGACTCGCTCTGGTCGACCATCCAAACCATCTATCGCTAGGCCCTCCTTGGCGTTCTACCGAGACGTGACAATATTATTGTAACAGGGAAAAATATATTTACAAAAGAGGAATAAAGATAAATACAATGAGAGACAGCCAAGGAGCTAGGCAATGAGGGCCCCCCGTTCGACGCACTTTTTTCTTAATCTTAAGCACACGAACGCGCCACTTCGTCTTCATCATTCTCATCATCATCCAGTAACGTTTTGTCTCGACATTGCAAACTAGCTGTGACAGACACAGCAAAGAATGGTTCGAAGTCGGGGCAACTGCACAGTGCAGCACAACAGCAGCCGAACAGCGCACGCGTGCGAGTCACGGCAGCAGCGTCGCCGTCTTTGTCAAAGCGATCGCGCTTCTTCTTTGGGCGCTACAATATGCATTTATTTGCTGTCACGAAGAAACGCAACGTAAAAACACGCGTAACGGAATCCATAAAAGTAATATGACAACAGTTCAAACCCTGAAACGCGAAAAGGAGGAAAAATGCAAACTCGACTAAATAAGCGAATAAGCATCAATATCTATATATTACAGGCAGTAATAGCGAGATTATATATCTAAACAAAAAGAAACGAAGAAAAAAGCGCACTCAGAGAGAGAACATAAAGGGACTACGGCGAAAGCGAAAGGTTCGGCGATTGTCGACATCGTGCGAGCTCGAAAGCGGCGCGACCAGTACGATGAAACGCGCTCCTCGGCGCCTGTAATTTGGCCTCAACGCGCCCGCAGAGTGGACATCCACCGTCTTCCTCCGCCTGTTTCCCACCGACTGTGCTGGCGCGTCTCACATGCGCTGTTGGCTTGCGCACGCTCTGCGCAGACTACCGGTGAACAGCAGGGAGGCGAGAGAGGCTGATAGAGGCAAGAACCTCCTTCGGTTTCACGTTCCAGCTTTAGTTCCCAGCATTGAACCAACACGTACAGCTTCGAGCTAACCGCTACGATTGCTCTTTTTTATTTTTGTACAAAACAATGCGCCAGACAAAACTGTTTGGGCAAGATGGCAAGTACATTTAGGAGAGTACCTTAAACAGAAATAACCGCTTCACCGTCAGAAAAGGCGGACGTGCAGACTTTTCAAAGCGCGTGGCTTCTCCACTTTTTCTCGCAGGTGTGCTTACTTCGCTAACACACGTCTCAAAAGGAAGGTCGTTTTTGTCGGCCTGTGGCCACAAAAATCTCGTAAATTGCCTCTGCTCAACTGTTTTTAATGCCTATGCTCAGTTGGTCCGTCGCTTCCAGATTGAGGCCTATTGAGCCTTAGGAAGAACGGCGAGAAATTCCGCCTATGCATGCGCGTTATCGCTTTCGGGACCCATGATAAGTAGAACATTCGCCGACAATCCAGAAGGATTCCGCAAAATGTCTACAAAATTGATATCCGAATCTGAAGCGTATAAGGCGTGATGGCTCAGTGGTTACGCTCGAGTTCTGTATACAAGTGCGAAGAGAGAGAGGTATTTTAATGGCAACAGGAGATGTCTGCCTGGTGGAAAGCCTAGCATGCTACTCCTGATGAGGGTTGAGGGATGAAGGTGACAGAGTGTGGGAGGGGAAGGGGAAAGAAATGAGAAAAAAAGAGAATCGGTGTCGCACACTGTCACACGCACATAATCACACACAAATGAGTTTTAAAGGGTATTAATCAACCCTGTGTCCTTCAGAAAAGTTATTAAGGCCTTGGTAGCTCGCGCAGCAGACGATCCGTCGCACCAAGGACCCAGGACATGTTCAAGGCGCAAGGTTGTGTGTTTAGGTAAGCTTAAAATATTGCGCAGTGTCCTGCGATGTGCAGTAAACCGTTGACAGGAGGTTAACAAATGTTCAAAATTTTCACACACATCACATGTAGAGAACAGAGGCCTGCTCGCTATGCCTATTTTATGTAGGAAGTAGTTTGTGTATGACACATTCAAGCGGATTCGGTGTAGACAGTTTTGATGCCACCTGTTCAAATTGTGAGGAATTCGAAAGTCGCAAGAAGGATCTATTCGGTGTAGAGGCCGATATTGATGGTTCGGGTCACACCACAGAGAGCGTTGCAATCGCCATGATTCAGTTGCTACAAGTCTTGCTGCATCTCTTCGTGATAATGGTACTGAAATTGTCCTTGTGGAATCTTTTAGTTCTTTTGCAGCGGCATCAGCGAAGTCGTTGCCCGCGATGCCGCAGTGAGCAGGTAACCACTGTAGCACAATGCTGTGACTCAGGTCATAGGCCTCTGTGTGTAGCTTATTTCTGTCAATGACGAGCTCTTCCTGAATTCTTGATGATTTAAGCAACTGTAGTGCAGCGCGACAATCGCTGAAGATAACCCATGTTGCAGGGTGGTGTTGTAGAATATATATAATTGCTTTGCTCAGAGCTGTTACCTCAGTAGCCACAGCTGAAGTGCGATGACTGAGTGTTGCCGAGATTGTAGTGTGCATTGCTGGTATCCACACGCCGATGGATGAAGAAATAGCTGTGACAGAGCCATCAGTATAGATGTGGCAATGATGACTGTAGCGTGCAGAGATGTGCTCAAGGGCGAAATATTTTAATGCGGGTCCTGGGGTGTGGGCTTTTCTTTTGATGCCAGGTATAGTTGTCAAAATTGGCCATGAAGCAAACCTCCATGGTGGGAAAGATGACGGTACTGCGCGTTGATATTGCGCAGGCAGTAGATGGGAGAGTGATGTCATACTTTCTTCTGAAAACGGGTGGGTAGGTTCACGTGCAAAGCGCAGCTGGGCGCGAAGCAGCTCCTGCGGTATCAGCACTGTTGCAGATAGACGTCTGCTCTCCGCCAGAGTGCCCACTGTGGAAGTGTTCTTTGGAAGACCAAGGCACACTCTCAAAGCTTTGGCCTGCATGGCTTCAAGTAGTTTAATGCTTGACTTCGAGAGGCCTTGAAGAACAGGGAGGCTAAAACGCAGGAGACCTTCACAAAGTGCTCCATAAAGCCGTAATAAGGAATCGGTAGAGCAGCCTCTTCTGGTCGTTGAGAGCATACGGAATATAGATACGTATGAGGAGAGTTTGGTCTTAAGTTGTTGAACGTGTGGTGACCATGAAAGAGACCTATCAAAGGTCACACCTAGAAATTTTTGATGGTTGACGTACGGTATAGGAGTGCCAGCAACTTTTAGTACATAACGGGAGAGATCACGTCGTGAAAATGAAATTGCTGCGCACTTTTCTGGAGATATAACAAGACCTCGCTTGTTTAAAAATAATGCAATGCCAACTATTGCTTTTTGTAGCCGAGCATGCACAATGCGCCTGTTTCTTCCGGAGCACCATATGCAGATGTAATCTGCGTAGAGGGAGATTTCAACAGTAGGTGGCAAGGACTTGTCCAAACCAAGAAGAGATATATTGAAGAGGGTTGGACTTAAAATCCCTCCCTGAGGAACGCCACGAGACAAATGATGTAAGGACGTGTCACCTTGATCCGTTGACATGTAAATGGTCCTATCACGAAGATAATCAGAAAGCCAGTTATACATTCGTCCAGCAATGCCAATTGAACGCAAGGCTGAATGAATCGCCTCGTGCGTGACATTATCAAATGCTCCTTTAACGTCAAGGAAAACGGCAATAATTAAAGACCACTCAGCTTTGCTGCGCCTGACACAGTTGGCAAGAGCAATAACATTGTCAATACTGCTTCGGCCTTTTCGGAAGCCAGACATTGATGGAGGGTAAGTTTCCCTATTCGTCAAGTCCCAGGTAAGGCGTGAATGAACCATTTTTTCCATCAATTTCCCAACACAGCTTAGCAGTGCAATAGGACGATAAGCGTTTAGATCAATTGATGGCTTAGCAGGTTTAAGGACGGGTAATACGCGCGCAGTCTTCCAGCTCTCTACAAGGCTGCCAGCTATCCAAGAGTTGTTATAGATGGTAAGCAGCTGAGTTTTGGCTTTTCTTCCAAGACGCGACAGCGAAGTGTAGCTAACACGGTCAGAACCTGGGCAAGATCTTTTGTTGGTAACTGCTAGCGCAGCTTGAAGTTCTTCCATCTTGGACAATTCGACTAGAAAAGAAGTGTTGGGCGACGGGACAAAGGTGGGGAGCACATTTTGCAGCGAAGGAGCTGGTAATGGAGCAATCATCTTTGAACAGAAAGTCTCTGCTACATGACGACAAGTAGTATTGGCATTTAGAGCCACGCACTCGAAAGGATGTAGTTGTGAAGGCTGACTTCTTAAGCTTCGTACAATACTCCATACTTTAGATAGTGGCTTTCTAGGATCTAATTTTGCACAAAAAGATGTCCATTTCCTTCTTTCTAGCTTGCCCAAATGGCGTTGAACGTCTTTTTGTGCTCGTCTAGAAGTCCGGATATCGTCTCTAGAAAGTGTCTTGCGCGCTCGTCTTTCTGCTCTGCGACGTATTGCTCCAAGTTTTTCATATTCGGCGTCAACAGCTGAGTACACCTTTGGCAGGTGGAGGACTCTCGTGTGCAATGTTTGAGCATGTACTACTGCAGCAATGAAGGAGTCATAATTTAAGTTTGACAGATCCTGCTTTTCTACGGCCTCAGAGAAAGCTTCCCAGTTCGTGTAGCGAACTTTATGCCGTTGAGAGGCGAGAGAAAAGCCACAAACCTCAATATATGTAGGTAGGTGATCGCTGCCATGAGTCTCGATGTCCACAGACCAGGTTGTTGAAGCTGACAGATCAGCAGAGATCATGGAGATATCAAGAGCACTGGACCGTGCTCCTTGATAGTAAGTTGCTTGGCCGTCATTGAGAAATAATAAATTGTTGGAAAGTGCGAAGTCGAATAGCTGCCGGCCTCTGGCTGTCGATCTGATGCTTCCCCAAGCAGGATGATGTGCGTTGAAATCTCCCGTTATAAAGTGGCACAGGGGTACTTCGCATGATATCTTGTAGGCGTTCAATATTGAAATTAGCACGAGGTGCTATGTAGGCAGCAATTACTGTAAACTGCATGTTCATGCACTTTAAAGTGGCTGCAACGTACTCATTATGTGGATCAGTTGGTATGGGATGCTGGATGAAGTTGACGTTTTTCCGGATAGCCAGAAGAACTTTACTGAGGTCTGTACCAGTTGTTGATTGCAGTACTGTGTAGCCTGAGAGACAAGTGCGAAGGTAATTGTATTCAGCCAAGGAGCCAGGCAATGAGTTCGACGCACTTCTTTTTTTTTATTCTTCCACAAACGAGGGCGCCACTTCGTCCTCATCATCCTCTGCAATCTTTCGTCTCGACGTTGCAAACTAGCTGTGACAGACACAGCAATGAATGAATCGGAGTCAGCTTTGTATGCGTAGAGTCCCTGATGCGCTGTGGCATAGGGCAGCCCACAGACGTTTTTCGCAATCACCTTCACCATTATTACAATGAAAATTTCTGAGGAGAATAAAAAAAACCGTTTATGATATCTTTTTAAACTTTGTTCACTATTCTTCTCTACATCAATTTGCAATGTCAATAAAAGCACATTGCACAATATTGGTGCACTAGTAGTTACGACCAGTCCAATAAGACCCTTAAACAGGAATTTGCAATTGCGGTAGGTCTGACTTCTTGGCCACTAAGCGAATAACATGCAAGCAGGATTGGATTTCAGGTTCTTAAAATATGTCCAACAGTAGGGAAAAGATGTCGACGGAAATCAGGACAGTAATGTTCAGATGCTGAGATGACCGGAGCGGCCATGAGCGCGGGGGTGTGCTCACCCTAGACGTTCGTTTTAAGAGGCGGTGCAGTGAGAGCTCGTTTTTGCGTCTTCAGACCGACAGACTTCGATACATATATTATGGTGAAGCTACCCAAAACTAATAAAAAATACTTCCTTGTAGCAGTTCAACGCATCGGCAAAGAGCTTCACTATTTTATCCGCCTGTTTTTCGCACCGCAACCGGACGCCAATAACACGCGGTGAAGTTAATGAGATGCGACCACTGTCGGGAAGCCCGCTTCCCCAGCGCGGGCGAACAGCCTCTGCCGCATGAGAAACTGCTGCGCCAGATGCGATCGGTGGAAAACATAACTGGTGCTGCAGTGGCAAAGCAAGGTATCGAATGCTAAAAAAAAGGAAAAAAAGAACAATTGGTAAACGGATGCTCGGCTTCTCGCAGATGACGGCATCCAGACGGCCTGAAGTGGGCCTTTTGCCGCGCGTTCGATCTGCTGATCACATTCATGCAGGCACGCTAGCCAGGACTCCATGGAAGAAACTGTACAGGAATCAAAACAATGTGCGCTGTCGAGTCATTCGAAAAAAATGGATGCAGCCCAGAAACACCGTGTTTTACTTAGGCAGTTTTCCATGCCCTTCACAATTTTTTCATTCTACTAAAATGATTTGGAATACGTTGCTTGCTCATTGAACGTTATCGTCTCCTTCTGTAATTCGCGTTAAGGTGAAGGTGATTGCGAAAAACGTCTGTGTGGTGCCTGATGCCACAGCGCATCAGGAATTCGACGCGTACAAAACTGATTCTGAATCATTCATTGCTGTGTCTGTCACCGTCAATTTGCGAAGTCGAGACAAACAACAATCGAAGAAATACTTTTATAGCTGGAGAATTATGAGGACGAAGTGGCGCGCTTGTTTGTGGAAGATTAAGAAAACGAGTGCGTCGAACTGGGGGTCCTCATTGCCTGCCTCCTTGGCTGTTTCTCAATGCATATATATTTAATCCTATTTTTATAAATATATTTCTCCCTGTTACAATAATATGCCAAAATTTAAAAACCTTGAACGATTCACAAATTCCGGAGAACTTCAGATCTGCGCGGTGTGCTATAATTGGACATAGGCCTTATCAAAGTGGCCATAATTACTTGCGCAACAAATTTATGCGCGGTGTTTTTAATGATTTTGTTCGCTGTTTTCTGTAAATTAGTGCGATCGTATCTGTATTCAAATGTCACAAAAATATAAGTTTTACCAGTTTCCGGGTAACTATGCTGAGAACATACTGCGGAATTATTGCTGCTCTACCAAGAACTTTTTCTGAAACAAAGGCCTGCAATTTAGGAAAATTTCGCTTCTTGGGCCAATCTTGAGAATTTTTATAAAAACATCTACTCTTACCCGAATAGCGAAAATTAACTGAATAGAAATAAAGTTCAGTTCAGTTCAGTCGTTCAGTCGTGTCCGACTCTTCGTGACCCTATTGACCATGTCACGCCACGCTTTCCGGTCTCTCACTATATTCCTAACATCACATAACTTCATCTGCAGTGCCTCGAGGATGCCAACTAACCATCGCGTTCGCTGCCTACCCCTTCTCCGGCGACCCTCAACCTTTCCCAACATCAAATCTTCCTCCAGCGACTCCTCTCTTCTCATCAGATGACCAAAGTACCTGAGCTTTAACTTTAGAATTTGACCCTCCAGTGAGCAGTCAGGGTTTATGGTCGACAATATGGACTAATTTGATCTTCTGGCAGTCCAAGGAACTCTCAAGAGTCTTCGCCAGCACCACAATTCAAACGCGTCAATTCTTCGGCAGTCAGCCTTTTTCATAGTCCAACTCTCGCATCCATACATCACAACTTGAAAGACCATAGCACGAATTATACAGATCTTGGTTGGCAGACTAATGTCTCTGCTCTTTACTAGGTGGTCAAGGCTAACCATTGCTCTCTTTCCCAGAAGCAGGCGTCTCCTAATTTCATAGCTGCAGTCTACTTCCGAGGTAATCTTGGAGCCCAAGAAAAGAAAATCTGTCACAGCTTCCACTTCTAGTCCTTTGATGCTCCAGGACTTGATAGGGCAAGACGCCATTATCTTTGTCTTTTTAATGTTCAGTTTAAGCCCAAACTTCTCACTTTCTTCTTGTACGCGCATCAGAAGTCTCCTGAGTTCCGCTTCACTTTCTGCCATTAAAGTGGTATCATCCGCATATCTAAGGTTGTTGATACATTTTCCAGCAATCTTCACTCCAGCTGAAGACTCGTCCAGACCGGCTTTCCTCATAATGCACTCTGCATATAGGTTAAATAGGCAGGGCGAGAGTATGCAGCCTTGCCTCACTCCTTTCTCAATCGAAACCAATCAGTAAGACCATGCCCAGTCCTGACTGTGGCCTCTTGCCCTTCATACAGGTTCCTGAGGAGACAGATGAGGTGAATTGAAACTCCCATCTGTTGGAGAGCTTGCCACAATCTACTGTGATCTACGCAGTCAAATGCTTTCGCATAATCAATAAAGCAGAAGTAGATGGGTTTCTGGAACTCTCTTGCTTTTTCGATGATCCAGCGAAGGTTGGCAACTTGGTCTCTAGTTCCTCTGCCCTTGCGAAACCCAGCTTGCACGTCCGGAAGCTCCCGATCTACATACTGCTGCAGCCTACCTGGAGGATTTTGAACATCACCCTGCTAGCATGCGAAATAAGCACGATCGTGCGGTAGTTGGAACAATCTTTTGCACTGCCTTTCTTTGGAATGGGGATGTAAACTGACCTCCTCCAATCCTGTGGCCACTGCAGGGTTGTCCAAATCTTCTGACATAATGTATGCAGAATGTTAACAGCGTCATGGTTGAGGTTTTGAAGCAAGTCAGCTGGAATGCCATCAATTCCGCTAGCTTTGTTCTTAGCAAGGCTGGCTAAGGCCCATTCAACTTCACTCTTCAGCATGCCCGGCTCGAGATCAGTGATCACAAACGTCTTATGTTGGGTTTGCACATTTGGGTCCTTCTTGTACAGTTCTTCTGTGTATTCCTGCCACCTCTTCTTTATTTCTGCGGCTTCAGTGAGGTCCTTGCCTTGTTTGTCCTTTATCATGCCCAGCTTAGCACAGAAGCTTCCTTTGATATCTTTGAGTGTCTTATACAGAGCTCTTGTGTTCCTTAATTGGCTGTCGTCCTCAACTGCTTGGCACTGTATGTTCAGGAAGGCATTCTTATCTCTCCTTGCTATTTTCTGAACAACCGCATTGAGAACCTTGTATCTTTCTCTTTCCCCCATAACTTTTGCCATCCTCCTTTCCTCAGCTATTTGCAAAGCCTCTTCAGATAACCAGATTGCTTTCTTGCACTTCTTTTGCTTTGGAACTACCTTAGTAGCAACTTCTTGTATTATATCGCGAACATCAGTCCACATCTATTCGGGCTCTTTGTCTTCTAGATCTAATTCTTGAAATCGATTCCTCACTTCCACAGCATATTCTAATAGAACTTGATCCAGATTATACCTGAAAGGAATTCTAGTTTTCTGCGTTTTCCTCAATCGAAGCTTAATCTTGGCAACAAGAAGCTGATGATCGGTGACACAATCGGCCCCAGGCCTTGTTTTTACTGCTTGTATAGCGCTTCTCCATCTCTGCCGGCAAATGATATAATCGATCTGATTCCTGTACAGACCGTCCGGTGAAGTCCATGTGTACAGGCGCCTCTTGTGCTGTTGAAAATGAGTATTCGCTATGGTCAGGTTGTTTTCTTGACAAAACTCTACTAGCCTCTGCCCAGCTTCATTTGGCTCACCAAGACGGAACTTGCCTGTAATTCCGGATATTTCTTCACTCCCTACCTTAGCATTCTAGTCTCCTATGAGAAAAACGACGTCTGATGATGGGGTGCGGTCTACAAGGCATTGTAGGTCCGCATAAAATCTCTAAACGTCAGCTTCTTCAGCAGTAGTGGTCGGTGCATAGACTTGGATAACTTTTATGTTGAAAGAGTGACCTTGGATCCGAAGTGAAATCCGTCGGTCGTTTTTGGGGTTGTACCCTAGCACTGCTTTGCCCATTCTTCTGTTTACTATGAGAGCGACCCCATTCCTTCTCTTGGATTCGTGCCCACAATAAAAGACATAATGGTCGCCGGAGTTAAATTCTCCCATTCCGGTCAACTTGAGCTCGCTGATACCCAAGATATCAATGTTCAATCTGTCCATTTCTCGCTTGACGATATCCAGTTTACCTTGCGTCATAGATCTTACATTCCATGTTGCTATGGGGTACATCTCCTTGCAACATCGGATTTTCCGGTCGCTTCCCGACACATCCACAACTGAGCGTCCTTTTGGCTTTAGCCCAGCCGCTTCATTCGTCCTGAAGCTACTAGGAATCACCCTTTGTTCATCCCCAGTAACATGTGGGACGCCTTCCAACCTGGGGGGCTCATCTTCCGACGCCATATCATTAATGGTATTCTGGCTGGCCATAGGGTTTTCTTGGCAGGAAATACTGGAGTGCCATTATCTTCTCCAGTGAATCACATTTTGTCAGAACTCTCTGCCGTGACCTGTCTATCTTGGGTGGCCCTACACAGCAGAGCTCACGACTTCATCGAGTTTCGCAAGCCCCTCCGCCACGACAAGGCAGTGGCAACAACCGAAGAAATACTTTTATATCTGGAGAATGATGAGGACGAAGTGGCGCGCTTGTTTGTGGAAGATTAAAAAAAAGTGCGTCGAACTGGGGGCCCTCATTGCCTAGCTCCTTGGCTGTTTCTCAATGCATATATATTTAATCCTCTTTTATAAATGTATTTCTCCCTGTTACAATATTATACCAAAATTTAAAAACCTTGAACGATTCACAAATTCCGGAGAACTTCAAATCTGCGCGGTGCGCTATAATATGACAAAGGCCTTATCAAAGTGGCCATAATTACTAGCGCAACAAAATTATGCGCGGTGTTTTTAATGATTTTGAAAGCTGAGGTAGTGTAGAATAAGCGGAAGAAGTTTAAACAGTGTTAAAGCAGTTTTTTTTTATTTTCCTAAGAAATTTTCAATGTTCGCTGTTTTCTGTAAATTAGTGCGATCGTATCTGTATTCAAATGTCAAAAAAATATAAGCTTTACCTGTTTGCGGATAACTATGCTGAGAACATTGTGTGGAATTATTGCTGCTCTACCACGAACTTTTTCTGAAACAAAGGCCTGCAATTTAGGAAAATTTCGTTTCTTGGGCCGATCTTGAGAATTTTTTATAAAAACATCTACTCTTACCCGAATAGCGAAAATTAACTGAATACAAATAAAAACATGTATATTTTCAGTCAGATAATTTTCAGCTAGATAACTTGAACATAGTCTGCGTAATCTATAACTAAATTTGGCCAGAACAGCAGAGAAGCTCGGAACTCCGCCTCTTCGATATTATTAATCAGTCATCATGCAACAATATATAATATTTGAAGTAAATATAAAAGGTCGAACGACCGTCTTTTGTTCGATCATAGGTGGAAGCGGGAGGGGAAAGATGACGTGCGCATTTGTCGATACACCAACTGTATAGATTTACGCAACGTTGTGGATGGTAGATGGGGAGGCTTTCTATTTTTTTTAGAAAATGTTATGTCCGCGGTTGGCTTGAAGAAACAATGCTTTTACGAACTGAAAAAAAAACTATTTATTAGACCTCGACTAGAGCGGTGCGCGCTGGTGGCCGCTCATCGGCGCGGTCCAATCTCTGGGCTCGGCTGGCCGATGCAGACAGGATAGGCTGGGGTAAAGGAGGAATGGAATGTCGAGAGGGTCGTTGGTCCTTCGTTCCCACGCGCAGCCCTTGCGAACACAACACCGCGGCGGGAATCGACGCGCACTGGTTCCACCTCGTCTACGAATCCCCGCTGCGCGGCTGTGCGGCCTCCTCCCGAAGCGTTCATTTCAGAACTTGATGAAGACGCTACAAGACTTGTGACTGCTTCTTATACCTTTCTTTAATTGCTTCCCTCGTTAATTTTCTTATTCATTGTGCTGTGTATAATTTTTTTTCTTGCGCCTATATACGTTACATGTGCTCCGGTTTGTGCTTGCTACATATCTGTGAATAGCAGAGCTGTCAATGCCGCCGGAGTACGGATTACAGCAACGGCGGAAACCATCGGCATTCTCGGACTCAGTGAAAGCCGTCATCTTAGACCGTGAGTATATATCTTTGCAGCATGCCATTGCTTCATAATTGGCTCTATATAATCTCCTACCAGTCCCAAATGTTCTCTTTTCTTATTCTCCTCGAAACAACTGCGCGAAGCATGACTTCAAGAACTAAGCGAATTTTCGTCCGGGTTACATGCAAGCAAGTGCGTGGACTTATTTACTGGCCGCGGTATGAACAACATTTGCGCCGAAAATAGAGAAGCCGTGCATAACAGGTGTGTGTGCCACCAACGCGCGACAGAACACTACTGGCAGCCATTTGCGCCGTTTTTTGACTGCGCAGCGCGCCGCAATCAATTAGTAACCGAATACTACGCGCTCAGCTTTGTACATATATTTTGGACAGCGTCTTTTCTGCGCTCAGGAAGCCATGTTCGCTCAGTTTTTGGATTTTGTTAAGAGTTAGGGCAGCTTTTGTTTTCAAATGTACAGACGATGCTTTGAAAACTGTCCGTGCGGTCTGTGCAAGCGAATTCTACAGTGGGGCAGACGTTATGTGCGTGGTGCCGCTTGATGATTAGGCATTACTTTAGTAATAATGAACCCCCACTTTTATAATGGTTAATATCATACTGAGGATTTGAAAGCCGTGAACAGCGCTAGTGAGCCCCTTTTCAAAATTTTCTTAATCGACGCCCCCCTTCTGAGAACGCACGTTCAGGTGAGGGCGCGCTGTCAGGAAGCGGCGACAATAGGAGAGCGGTTTCGCAGACGCGCTTCGAAGGCTGAGGAAAATAACAAAACAAGCAAAAAGGCCCATCAGCAGTGTATGCACTGCGCCCCTGTCACTGGAAAGTAAACAACGTGCATGTGGGACACATTGTACAAAAAATTGACGGCCGGTATGAGGCGACCATATCGTCAGAGATATATAGCTCGCGAAGCGCTCGATCACGGCGCGCACTTTAAATGGGTCAGGACGCCAGGTTCGCTTTTTCGGCAATTATAGCTCTTTATGCCTCACGTACTGTATGCATGAAGTGCACGTCATAGCCATCGTACAAAAACTTTAAACAGAAGCAGCGACCCACGTATTCTAATTGTATAGGAAATCATTTGGGAGTAGAAAAGAGCAACTTAATAAGATGTGCATGGTTCTGGACGGTTGAATAGTTACAGTAATGGAGTATTGTGCTAATTCTTTACGGCCGTGACCGCTATATATATATATATATTACTCATATTGCTTTTAGCTTTAAGCTCTGGCATTGACAATCCTATCCAAAGAACCGACTAGTGGTGACAGGTTGTTTACAGCTGTTGATGAAAAGGTAGGTCATCAAGCTATTATTGCAAGCATATTTGCTCCTTTTTGTACCTTTGTTTATTACAAGCAAAACTTAATTTTGTTCCCTATTCGTAGATACGCTACACCTCTTACGACACCCACTGTTCAGTCGCTTTCATTCAAGGTACAAAAAGGAGGAAATGAACATGCACTCATATGATAGCCTGTCTTACCGGTAACAGCTGCAAATAACACGCCGCAGCAACCTTGGATGAGGTTTTCAATGGGGTTACCTGAGATGCCTAGCAATTTCTGCAATATTTATACCAATCGCTGCAGTGAAACAAAAAAGGTAACACTGCATCACTGTAACTGCTGCATGCACCTTTAAATGTGCCATAATTTTATTGCCTATTCTTATACACGCAGGACCTCTTGCTATTGACTTTGTTCAGTAAGCAACCGTCTTTCATTGCTTAAATTTCTATCTCTGCATCACTATATTGTTGCTCCGGGTGTGATCATTTGATTTTATTGTTCAAATAATATTGTTTTGTCATGTGTGAATGATTTAGCCTACACATACATGCTTTCATTTTTTTAGATGTGCATCGGAATGTTTTCTACGTAGAAATGGATCGATTGAGTTGTATCACTGGTGCGAAAACCGACAGTTTGGCACCCCCAAAAGATCTGTGTCCTGTGGGTGGCAAGGGTATATAGAAGAGAATAATCAGTGGAAAAGCCTGCCTAAAAACTAACAAAGATGACGCAAAAGCGAAATGCTGATCAGGGTGAGTGTCTGATTAGTTCTGTTATCCCACTTCACTTGCTAGGTGATGTGACTATATATGAAGCACCTTAGTATATTTTGTGGTATACTCGCTGAAAATTGTGTAGACATTAAATTTTTCCTCGTTCAATTATTTTCAGTAACGCACGAATTGGAATAAAGCGAAGTCATCCACGCATCTAATGCCCATAGACATTAGATGCGTAAATGAGTTCGTTAATTGTGTTCCTATGTATGTGCTCCTATAGTTTGTCGAATATATTAATATGGTAAAAGCCGACTTTTTTTACTGTTAACCGGAGTAATACATATGCTCCGTATCATAGCCTTATTTGCCTATAGTTTGTAACTGCTCTTTCTTAAATTGTATTTTGCAGAGTACACGTGTGTCATCTCGTACGCCTATTTAACTAGCGAACAATTTGCAATCGAATTCCTTTTGTGATGTTGTTTCAGCTACAAATAACGAATGACAGTTGTGACAATACAGGTAGCTTTAGGTACAACGTGTAGCGCGGAAATCTTTAATATATATGATGATATTTTTATTTACCGCATTGCCTAAACCAGCCTGTTTGAAGAGACGAAATGAAAACAAATATGGATGTCTTTGGACAGGAACAGTAATCGTGGAGTCATGACCATTTTGTTTTAATTAAATTTCTCTATGTCGTGGGCTAATCTCTCGACACAAAGGAAAGACCCTTAGGTATGCAAGATGCGGCGTAGTTTTCTCAGAAAAAAAAAGCGCCTATCACTTAAGCTGGAAAACCCCGTTTTCTGTCTTTATTACGCAGGTTATATTGTTCATTTAAGGCAGAATCTGGAGATCTAAGCTGCTATGTGTGTTTTCTGTAACGCTGGAAAGCAATTTGCTTATGATTGCATTATAAAAATTACACATTTAAAAACCATCTTCAAAAATATAGTATTGTTAGTTATGGTCAAAGCTGAGAAATGGAATAATATATTAATAGACTAGATTGAATACTACTGCACCTAGAAATAAAAAAGAATGAAAGACAGGGAAAAAGTGCAGCCTTCACTTGCGTTCTGCCATGAAATTGACAGAAATAGCGAATTAATACCATTTTAAGCTAGATTATGTCCTTGCTGACAAGCAGAAAAAGACTTTATTAGCGCTGACAAGGCTTTAAATATTACTTACAGTAAAATGTAACTAAATTCAGCAAATACTAAATTGAAGTTTTGATGCCTACTCTATAAGGGGGAGTCATATAAGGATATCTATAGATTAAAAACAGGCATTTTAATATTTCTAATTTTACATTTTGCAGAATTCAATATATTTACTGATCATATTAACAAAGTACTTTGCATTGTTTCCAGAGATTTCGATAAAAATCGATTTGCGGCATTTTCTTCAGTCCTAATCAGTTTTCCTTATTTTATCATTTTTTTTTTAATTTTGGCCTATTTAAATGTAGAAAAAAAAACATACCTAGAGCTTCAAGTTTTTCCAGAAATAAAGAATGGAACCTAGATAATGCAGAGAAATAGTTTCAGTGCCAGGATAATATTGGATCTTGCAAGAATGCAGGCTGAATTTGGCCATTACCAGGACAAGCACTTGGTTTAATATTTAATGTTATATTTTTAAACAATATAACGCAACAGTTTTTAGTCCGCGATATTGTTGAGGTACTGAAGATTCTTGAGAGGTATTTGAAGATCGAAGATCTTTTTTTTAATCGCAGCCAATTTACATTTTACTGCTGTTTTCGAATTTTGGGCAATTTTGATGCGTTGTGTAGAACACACCTAGCGGTCTGGAGCTCCAAATATTGCCTGGAATTAAGAACATGCGTTAGGAAGTGGAAACATATTTAGTGCAATCGACCTAATGCATCACATTCCAGTATACAAGGTTAAAAATGCATATTTTTACAGCGCATTGCTCCTGAACCAAAGTTTGCGATTTTTTAATAACTGAACTGCAAAAACAAAACGGGTTCCTAATACTGTTTGTAAATGTAAAACCTGCATATATTTAGTGAGTAAAAAATAGTAGATGACAAAATCATGGTATCCAAATTTTCAACATCTTGAAATGGCAAAAGCAGCGTTTTCTACCTCGAAAGATATACCGTAATATTTTTGTTTTTGTTTTCGAAGAAACTACGCCGTATCTTGCAAAACTAAGGTTAATTCCTTTGTGTCTAGATATTTGCCCACCACATATAAAAATTTCGTTTGAAACGAAAGATGGTCATGGGACCTCTATTATGTTTCTTATTTAGGCACCCATATACGCTGTGGGAAAGCCACTATCAAGGGCTTATTTTTAAAAAACATATTTCGAACGGTTGGGCCATCTAAGAAAATGTGAAGGCTAGGCACACCTTCGGTGTCGCCAGCCCTCACTTTCTGTTACAGCTGCACTTGCGAAGCTGAATTAATACGTTGAGTACTTTATTTTAGCCACGAATATGGGTGTCAATTTTAAAGAACGACCGCAGTGACGCGATTCTCGTAATATTTGTAAGTGGAATCTGTAAAGCTTACAAATATACCTACATGTATGATCTCATGCAGGTTTTATTCAAGTTACATTACACCTGCTGTGCTTGATAGCTTGAGCCAAGGGTTAGAAATAAACCATTAGAAACAGGCGATGGAAACCGATGACTCATTGCAGGCAGCCTCTTAGGACAGCACAGTAAAGTTTTATTTTGTACGTAGGGAAGTGAGGTTATTGGCTCCAAGTACTAAATATTCACTTCAGACAATAAATACGACTTACAGAGTCGGTGAGCACGTTCGAAAACCTCTGTTTCGATATTTGCGGTTAGAAACCTCATGTGTACCTTTTTTTTCTATCTGCAGTGTTATGTAGATACCGGTTATGTAGATACCGAAACTGTTACCAGCCCATTCGCACACCTCAATTGTGCTGCTCTCAACATGATTTTGAGCGGACGAAACAACCTGCCGCTATGATGGCTGGTCCCATGCATGAGTAAGGGTGATATGCTGGCGATGGTTGCCTCGCGTCAGCCGTTTGGCGCACATGAAGGCGCGAGTTACACTGAGCGCGCTGAACTTTGCAGTGCGGATAATGACTACAAAGCGGTAAGGATACAAATGAGTGGAACATTATTTTTCAGCTGTAAAGTACAAATACGGTCTTGTTGAACGGTTGGGCTGGCGCGGACAAAGAAACCATAGGCAACTTATAGGTCTAACGCTACACAAGGCTGTCGAGCCAAGCCAAGGCCTCAATTGTATTGTCCGGCAATCTGATTTTTGTATTTTAGGGGTTTCCTATTGTATCTGGGGAACGAAATGCAGACGTGATGGTTCTCTATCGCTAATAATGAAACGTGGTTTGTGCCGGTGCTCTTCAAAGTAGCAACACCATTTATTGTGTAAGTCATTAATCAGTAATTTAGGTAAATAATGTCAATTAAGGATTCCAAACAAAACCTTTTCTGTGGCACTCAAGGTAGCTTCCAGCAATATGTATCTGGTTTCCTTCCCCTGCCTCGGAAATGTCTTTTTTATCCCTTGGGTCAAATTTGCTTGGACAAGCAGTATATGTGTAAAAATGGTGCTCCTCATATTTCAAATGACTTCAGATATCATTGGATGTCTACATCACTACTGAAACCACTAAAGGTCCTTATAATTGCTTGAGTGACAGCCTTTTATCATTTTAACAGGCTAGGAAACTCATATGAATACGGAATGAAGGCTGATATTTTCTTTCGCATATTTTCTATGATGCCTGAGGAGATGCAGCATGTACCTGAGTGACGTCCTCTCCAGGAAGACCGCGGCAGCACAAGCGATGGCTCGTGGCAGTGAAGTAATAGGACGGCGGGCATAACGAGCAGGGAAACGTGACATCTTCAACTCAGTCTAGAAGCTGAAAGCCAGAATAAATTGATGTGAAGCCTCACAAACTTAGCTGTAAGTGCCATTTTTTTATTAGCAGGGCTTTGAGCATGTTTCGAATATTTAAAGCCAATAAAAAGTGCTGTTTAAACCTACATTTGCCAATGCTCAGGCTTTTTTTCAGCTACATACGTATGGGTTGCTTTTCACCTGCCCGGAGAACACCATTACTGATGCCACAAAGTTAGAGCCCGCTTGGAGGAGAAGATGCGCATCTCAAAATACTGCCGCAGCGCTAATTTTCATGCACGATTGAACTGCAGATGTTTTAATGGGTACACCATAGGCCATGAACGAGTAGACCACTAATTATACATGGATAAACCACCTGGCAGCGTGTACCGCCGAAGTGGTTGGGCCATGTGTGGGTAAGCAATGGCCCATATGCATGACCCTAGCGCGGCAGTACGCTGGCCAAGTCGGCCATACTCGTTGGCCCGAGGTCCACTGGCGACGGTGGATAAACCACCGGCCAGCGAGTACCGCCGAAGTGGTCGGGCCATGTGTGGGTAAGCCATGGCCCAATCATGACCCTAGCGCGGCAGTAGGCTGGTCAAGTCGGCAAGCCATGACCCATGCATGACCCTAGCGCGGCAATAGGCTGGCCAAGTCGGCCGTACTCGTCGGCCCGAGGTCGATTGCCGATGATCGGCCGTTCTTAGGCATTGTCAATCCCCGACCTCGGGCTGAGGTAGGTGGCCTAGGTCGGCCCGGTGAGTTTCAGTCGGCCATATTGGCAAGGGCCGAGTGCGGGCCGAGCATTACCTTGCCGCTTGGGCAGGCAGGCAGGCAGGCAGGCAGGCAGGCAGGCAGGCAGGTTAACCAGAAAGGCCTCCGGTTGGCTACCCTACACTGGGGAAGAATTTTAAGGGGATTAAAAAAGAGGAAGAAAAAAGGGACGTGAAGCACAGTCGGAGTTTGTCACACAAGCCGATGGCTATTAAAAAGCTAAACAGTGCCTTCTATGCATTAACTGCGGCCGTCTGCCGCGGCCTTGGACCAAGGATATTATTCGACGTTAAAGGGCGAGGATCGAAGCAGTCCAGAGCAGAACGCAGCTTATGTCTTTCGCTCAAAAATGCAGGGCATTCACATTAGAGATGTTCGATTGTCTCTGCACAGCCACAATTTTCACCGGCAGGGCTGTTGGCCGTTCTAATCTTGAAAGCATACTTTTTGGTGATCGCAACATCGAGCCATAAAATGCAAAGCAACGTTGCTTCTCGGCGAGCAATCTAATGGGAAAGACGGAGGTTCCAGCGCCCCGAGGCGGCGGTTGCTAATCTCCCCCGTGTTCCACGCTGAGATTGCAATCTCCAGTGCAATATGGTGTAGGGCACATGCGGCATGAACGCTCGTTATCGGGATTTTAACTGGAACGCCATCGCTGTGGGCAGAACGGGCAGCCTGGTCCGCCTGGTGATTTCCCTTGATGCCGCAGTGTCCTGTCAATCAGTGAAAAAGAATATTGTGACCTTTTAATACTGCGTCGTGGTACAGCTGGCGGATCTCTCCAACGAGTTGCTCACATGACCCACGATGTAGTGCTGCTTGCAGGCCTTGAAGGGCTGCTTTAGAATCTGAAACACCAGTTCAAGAAATCAGGTATGGTATTTTAACTTTTATCTGCATTGACTTGGCCGGTATGACCCCATTCCCCGCTGAACTGTTTAGATTAACTGAATCATCTTTGTAGACATGTATGCGATTTTGATGTTTGAAGTGCAGATAATCCAATGTCAATTGTTTAGAAGCAAGTGACGGCATGCCAGCTTTCTTCGTAATTCCAGGAATATTATTTTAACTCTTGGTTCATGACATTCCATATGGGGAGCATGGTCCGAAAGCGGGGGTGAACTGCGAAAGCATATAGGTGCGATGGGCTTCTATAACTTTGGCGAATGCAGTGCTTGGTCTATTTATTGGAAAGGTTGCTAGAGGATGACTAGAGATCTTTGTGAGGTGCCGAATATTCATTCTGAGGTGCCGAATATATGTGTGTGAGGCTCTTTTCTTTAAATCTTCTGGCCACCTTGTTCTGTGGCTTATTCAGAGACAGCAATCTAAAAATGATTAGAGCGACCAATTTAACGACGAATAATTTTATGTACACACATTGACGGGTCGAGAGTAGGACATGGAAGTAGGACGAAGACTAAACACAAAATTGTTTACAGTCACCAGTTCGTTGGGTAGGCAGGAAAGTCGCTGTAAACGCTCCGGTTAGTCAAGCGTTGTAGGGTCGCTGACGTAGGGCCTCGGCAGGCTTAGCTAAAGACTAAGCCACCGGACGGGGCCCAGTGGAGGTACGAGGCCTCGGGTTGTCTTTCCATGGCCAATGAGGCAAGTCTCCCCGACGTGCCTGAATCCAGCACGGCGCCGAACGCCCGTGCCTGTGACGAACTGCCTTTAAAGCAGCGGCCATAAGCTGAAGCTGTTGTGGTGCTCCCGGGCCCGATCGCCTAGGACAGCAGAGGAACAGGACAGGATGCGGCCGGTAAGCCCCAGGTAGGTATAATGGTGTAGTTTTTCTCAGCTCGAGGCATAGTCTGACTGGCGAAGGCAATCACTTTCTCACGCGAAGTTTCATCGCGCTGCAGGAGTACAGCTCCAAGACCGAGACCACCGGCATCAGTGTGCAGGATGGTTGGAGCGCTGTCACTTAAGTAGCGAAGAACAGGGCTTGATATGAGGGCGTGCTTCAGATTATTAAAAGCGGCGTCGCACTGTTCAGTCCACACGAAAGGGCTGCGTGCTTTAAGTAGTTCATGAAGTGGAGCAGCAATACTTGCAAAATGCCTTATAAAACGCCGGAAATAAGACGCCAGGCCGAGAAAACTGCGCAATTCTGTAATCCGTTGTGGACGAGCAAAGTTCAAGACCGCGATGATTTTTTCAGGGTCTGCACGAATGCCGTCATGGCTGACTATATGTCCCAATATCTTAATTTCCTTCTGTGCAAAGTGGCACTTCTTCGTGTTGAGCTGAAGGCCCGCTGAAGCGAGACACGTGAGGACCTCATTCAGGCGCGTGAGATGGTCGTTAAAAGTTGATGAAAAGATGACAATGTTACCCAAGTAACATAAACAGGTTCTCCATTTTAGGCCACGAAGCACATAATCGATCATTCTTTCAAATGTCGCTGGTGCGTTACAAAGTCCGAAAGGCATAACATTAAATTCGTAAAGGCCATCGGGAGTTGAGAAAGCGGTTTTTTATTTATCGTCCTCGTGCATAGGTATTTGCCAATAACCTGAGCGGAGGTCTAAAGTCGAGAAATATTCGGCGCCTTGGAGAGAGTCAAGGGCGTCATCAATTCTTCGCATTGGGTATACATCTTCGCGGGTAATTTTGTTGAGTGCCCGGTAATCAACACAGGAGCGTACCGAGCCGTCCTTTTTTTTAACTAACACTACTGGGGAGGACCATGGGCTTGTCGAAGGACGAATAATATTGCGATGGAGCATGTCGTTTACATTTTCTTCAATTACTTTTCGTTCAGAGAGGGAAACCCGATAAGGCCGTCGGCGAACGATAGAGTTACCTTCAGTAATGATGCGATGGCGCGCAACACTAGTCCGTCCCAGTGGTGGGGAAGTGGCATCAAAAATGGCTTGGTGGTGTCGTAGCAATGTCAGCAGTTCTTGGCGTTGGTTCGGCGTGAGGTTAGGATTAATAGTCTTTGTGAGAACAGAAAGAGAGACGTCTGGCGAAACACGGCGCTGAGGCAGAGGGGCGGTGAGCACCATCAAGGACAAAGGTTGAACATCCACCATGCAGGGGAGAGAAGTTCCTTTTGGGAGCACGAGGGATTCACGTGAAGTGTTAGTGGCCGCTACTGTCGCTGAGCCGTTGCAGAACCTCACAAGACTAGACGGGAAGGCGATACCGCGTGCAAGATGACGATAAGATGGTGCGATGAGTACGTCCCCGTCAGTGATGTGGTCAGAAACAATAGTAAGAAGTTTTTTGCACTGAGGAGGCAAAACAGTATCAGCGGCGGCAACGAGGGGATGATGTCGTTCAGAAACTTAAGATGAAAAATCGCTGTCTGTCATATGGATAACCCGGTCGCCACAAGAAATTAACGCCAAAGCGGTTGACAAAAAATCCCATCCTAAATTCATCAGATGCGCACATGGTGAGAGCACAGCAAACTGCACATGATGGCGAACGCCGTCAATAGCAATTCGTACGGTGCACTTTGCTAAAGGGCGCAAAGGGATGTCATTGGCTACACGGAGTTCAGGCCCATCATATGGTATCGTCACTTTTCGCAAACGGTAGCACAAATCAGCGTGAATGACAAAAATTGCAACTCTTGTATCAATCAATGCTTTGACCGATAATCCTTCAGCGAAAACAGAAATCACATTATACGGGCGATCTGGAGGACTTTTAGTAAGTTCGTAGAGTGCAGTTTGACCTCCGGAAACTGCAACGCTTAGTTTTGCGGATGGCGGACAGGTATAGTTGCTGCGGGTCGGAGAGGGGAAACTGAGCGGCGGTATGGGGATAGGGACCGATGTCGGGATGCATGGGTTCCACGAGGCTCAGACGAGGATTCTGGAGGTGGGGATGATTTTCGAGGTGGGCTTGGAATTAACCGGCGTTGATATTATGACGTTGAAGGGATGTCACTTTCAAAGGTATCGTAACCACGGCGCTCGTTCTGGAGGCGGCGACGACAGACGCGGGATATATGTCCTCTAATGCCACAGTAATAGCAAATTGGTCGGGAGGGGCGCCAAGGTGCGTAATAGGGTGGGGCAGGTTGAGCCGTCGCTATTGCATTGACGTGATTGTAGGTTGGTGCAGGTCGAGGCGGGGGAACTAAAGAAGGGGGGATGCTGCGTTGTTGCCAGCTCTTCTTTGATGATGCTGCGGAGACCGGCGTCAATAAATGTTGCGGAAGAGTGACCGCACCCTTGTCGACAGACAGGCTTGAGGGCCTGGAGCTCCTCGCGCATGATGGCTCAGATATCTGATCGCAGGTCGAGATCAGCATAGGTCGGGCCAGTAGTATTGGCGGGCTGCAATCGGGAGGACTGCAGCTGGTCGATGCGTTGGCAAGTCGTAATAATGGAATCAATAGTTGAAGGATTCTGAGCAACTAGGATGTTATACGCCGTAGAATTGATTCTTTTCAAGACGTGGTATACTCGTTCAGGTTCCTCCATGGTGGGACTAATACGCCGGCAGAGTGCAAGTATGGCCTCTATGTAAGACGCATATGACTCATCAGGACCTTGAAGGCGTGAAGCGAGCTTCGTCTTCGCGATCTCAGTCCGAACTGCCGGGTCGGCGAAGTACTGTCGGAACTGCTGTTTGAAGGTGGTCCAGTTAGTTGTGTGGGGCTCGCGGTTGATGAACCAAGTCCTGGCGACCTCAATAAGGTAGAAAGAGATGTTGATAAATTTCAGAGCATCGTCCCACCGGTTGTAGGCACTGCAGCGTTCATAGGTGTCAAGCCAGTCATCGACGTCTTCATCGCGACGACCAGCGAACAGCGGCGGGTCGCGCTGTCGTGTGGGCACAGTCGGAGGGGGTGGTGCAGCCGAGGTAGAGGGTCCGGCCTGTTCGTGGGTACTGTCGGTAGACATAGCGATGGTGGTAGTTGCCAAACGGCGACCGGAACTTAGCTCCAGCGAGAGGCAGGGCCCAAGGCAGCAAGGGGATCAAATTTCACCTCCACCACTTGTAAAAGAAGGCTAGGTCGAGACGGCGAGGTCGTGACTGCAAGGACGGCGAAGCCTTGTCTAGCGTTTTAATTCGATCACGAACCCAGGCGCGCGCCGGAGCCGGCGCCGCGTTACGATGATGATGGTATGTACAAATGAAAGAAGGTCCACAGAAGGCTCACAATAATAATAATAATAATAATAATAATAATAATAATAATAATAATAATAATAATAATAATAATATGAA
>JAJIZL010031159.1:120838-146526 GCA_023969395.1 Amblyomma maculatum
AGATACCTGGTCTTGAGCTTTTCCATCAACTCTGTGTCCGTACCCGGGGTGGCGTGTACGATCTTCGTGAGCCTGTCTTTATTGGCCGACTTGCTGCTGCTGGGGTCGATTAGGACACGTAGGAGCTTCCAAGTCTTTGACATAACTAGCTTCCCCTGAATACCATCGCAGAGCGAATTCCAGTTCTGTCTGGCTAAGGATATGGCATAGGATTCTGCCTTTTTGTTTATCTCCTCTATTTGTGTCTTGAGTTTGCGGTTAAGCCGCTGTCTGCGCCATCTCTTTGTCAATGAGTGCCTCGCTTCCCATAAATGTAGAAGGTGCGGATCGACCGCTGGTCAGTCTTCTGTCGTGCAGACCTCTTTTGTAAAGGCTTTCAAAGTGTGCACCTCATCTTTAACTCATTCCTCTAGGTCGGTAATAGGGTTTGCAGGAGATGTCTGGGCCTTTCTCCACCTGTCCCAGTTCGTAACTCTTGCGATACCTATTTTGCGCTTGCATGCATTTGTGCTTATATCCAGAGAGAGTATGAAGTGATCGCTTCCCAGGTGCTGTTCGGTATTCTTCCAAATGGCGCTTTGTATGTTCTTGGTGAACGTCAGGTCAGGACACGTATCTCTACTGACACTGTTTCCCAGCCTCGTAGGGTAAGTGGGATCGGTGAGGGTCGATAACCCTTCTTGCGTCACTTCGTAGTAATTTCTACCACCTGAGGATCTTCACTAACATCGCACAGCACACAGACGCCTCTTCGTTTCGCCTCCTTCGAAACAGCCGCCGGCGGTCGGATGCGCTACGGCGTTTGGTTATAGTGCTCCGGAATATTCGATTCAGGATATGAGAGGCGCCGTAGTGTACTACTCCGGAAATTTCGACCACCTGGGATTTTTAACGTGCACTGGCATCGCACAGCACACGGGCGCCTTGCTAATCGCCTCCATCGAGAAGCGGCCACTGAGGCCGGGATTCGATCCCGCATCGTTGGGAACAGTAGTCGAGCGCCGTACCCACTGCGCCGCCCCGGCGGTAATATCGGAATTTGTGCTCACTGTTAGGACAGACATTTGCAACTTAGTCTTGCGCAGAAATCTGTACATGGTGTTGAAGGATACGCATATCCGCCCATGACACGCCGAAATAAAGGGAAGAATAGGTTTGTTTAAAGTTAATACTCTTCTTAGTTCTCGTTAGCTGTTTTGCCTGATATACTTTTCGCTGAGGCTGATAAAACTTTATTCGCAATAAGTGCGGAGGAATAGGGGAAGTCAGCGATCCGCAGGCCGTGGAGACCTTTGGTGACACCGGCCCATTCGACGGCCCTGAACTGAATATCAGGACCATCGCTCAACTTTAGCTTGTCCCAAGCTTCTTAAGAGGGATCAGGCAAGAGTTCTGAGAGAGACGTTTGGCTGTGCATGCCCAGATCATAAGATGGAAGCCTCTTTCTCCCCACAAATGCAGCTGAAGGGATTCACATTCTTATTTTTGATATGTAGTTTTGGGTTGAGGAGGGTACCAGTCTGTAGCTGTCTCCATATGTCTTATTGTTGTTTGGTCAGTGCATTACGAAGTGATGGGAGTTTTCTTATTGCTTTGTAATGCGCACTGGATTCGTATTCATTTTAATTGCCTGCCATGGTCCACGAACTTGCTGCGTATAATGAGTGATCAGCTACAATATTTTGAGAATGACAGTATTTCTCTAAGTATTACTTCGTGCTTTATTGCGATTCCCGAGTTTATTTTTGTGATAACCTGGCTAAGCTAGTGAGTTTATTGATGCCTAAACAACAAAACCAAAAGTGCATCTAGCGCACAACAGGAGTGTACGCCATCGAATGGAAAGTCATTCGTAGCCATTGTAAAGCGCCAAATGAGAGGGTAAGTACAAGAACTAGGTATATATTTTAGTACAGAGCAAGTGTAGTGCATATTTCGTCTAGCAGAAATGAAAAATAATGAAAAATGATCTCAAAAGCAAAAAGGAGAACATTTATTTCAAATATGACCTTCTGACTTTCTTCCTCCTCAGCTTCAGCATGCTAGTGGCGTCGTTAGATCCTCAGTGCAGATCCGTTTTCCTTCTGCAGCATCCTTACACGTTCCGTTGACATAGTGCGTTCTATTCACTCTATGCTGCAAATTTTAAAAGAATACATGTAGTGTAGATATATTAAGAACGGAATAAATATTTCGACTTATTATTCGCAGATGCACACTGAGGCTGAAAAAGCGCATTTTAATATCGGAATCTACACCGTGACAAAAACGAGGAAGGTAGGAATGGGAGTATGCGGTATAGAGATCATTCATGCCCACGTTAATATCCACTAGAGAAGACCACATGGCTTAACATATTACATCGCATAAGCCTCTTTCAGTTCGCGAAAGCACGACGACTACTAATGACATAATTTCAATGATAGAAACCGCATAAATAAAACAATACGGTAGGAATGGAAAACATAATTAGACATTCCATAAACTTCCGTGTTTTATGCATAAAGAATCACTGACAAAATAATTGCGGGAAGATTTAAACAATTCATCAGAGCTAACATTTGAGCACAAAGTGATTATTGCACTTCACTCAGCACACAGGAAATTATAACTCCTCGACATTCGTGCTCATTCGATGTTACAGATAATTTTGAAATGATTTTTTTTATTAATTCAAAGCAGCTTACTGATCTTGCAACTATTGACCGCTGACGTCACAACGGCATGCAATCTCCATGTGGTCTGCTATTCGCGGTTTCGGCTGCACTCGTGCATGCACAGCGTGGACGGTAATCGTTCAGTTTTTATTTTCTTCAGTAAAAATATCTGATTTGCCTAAACTGCTTCCTTTGAGAAGCCTTTACTATAATATACGACCTTAGTGATCCTCAAAAAACTAGACTTGTTTTGGGCTTCCATATAGGGATTGTCATGCAGACCGAAATCGATGGGCTCATGCTGTAATATTTACATATACAATCAGAAGCATAATGTTGATATGTTATGCTAGTTAGCTTGCTTTAGCAACAAGCGCTCGTGCACACAAAAAGCGACATGTTTCCTTAAGCCATGTGCACCGCAAAAAGGCATACCTAGCGACATTAGAGGAGCAGAAAAAAACATTTGAAAGAAGGCGTACCTCTTGAGATGGTGTTATATGCCCGTGTGAGTCAAACAAATATTTTCGACTGGTCAAACCTTCCTGGAAACCTATGTCCAGTCCGGCCACGGCCATTGTACGAAACAAATGCGCCGCCTCCGCTTTAGCCCATTATCGCAAATTCCAACACGATTCTATTGTGTTCGACGGTCCACACCGAACAAGTTCTCCAATATGCCGCCGTCTACATCTTGCCTCGCCTCAGCCGCGCACGCCCGACTACGACTGACTCCCAAGCCTAACCTTGCATTTGTCTGGTGCTTGTCCAGCAAATGACTCACAAGTGTTTAAACGTAAACATACGCCATTTAGTATTTAGTGTATGGACCCAAATTCCAGCAGGAATGCTCCAATTCGCTGATTACGACTGCCCGTCCAGCAGTTTGGTTTGCACAGATTTTGTATATAACTGAATGTATGCTGATCTTTAGCACGTCATAAAATGCAAGCTGAGCTGTGAATTCCAAAGCTGTCCACTTCTTTTCCGAACAGGTGCATCTTTATTTATATACGAACTGCAGCAGTGCTGCAAGAAGCGTAGAGAATGCTACGTCCCCTACCTCGGTGGACAACTGTCGGCTGCCCTCACTTTTGCTCGCCGACCGAGTCACTTCAGAGCTTCCCTCACAATGTGCAGGCACTTTGTGATATAAGCTGTCGTCGATTTGGGGACAATATTACGAGAACTACACTTGATGGTGAAATGCAACCGCTAAAGTTTGTGAATTCACGCTCTACAATCGCCGAAAATGCAGACCCAAACCTCGGGTACTGCTCTACGCCTACTCGTCGAGGAACGGGCCGGCAGAATTCGCCGCCGACTGACATTTCTGGCCAAGATCATTGCTGATGGGAAGTGCGAATATCAAGTGTAGGTGAATGTTTTAAGGTGAAAGCCTATAATGGCTCATTCTCGCTGCTAGGATCGTGCCCTTCCGTCCGTAACGCTGTAGTTTGTTGACCTCATCTGTGGTGTAGCATGTCATACCTTGAAATAAATGATGAAGTTATCAGTGATGTAGTATGACGTGCCTTGAAATTTATGATGATGTCATAAATGGTGTAGTGTGTCGTACCTTGAAATTTATGACATCATCAGGGGTGTAGTGTGTCGTACCTTGAAATTTATGACATCATCAGGGGTGTAGTATGTCGTACCTTGAAATAAATGCTGAAGGCATCAATGGTGTAGGCTGTCGTGCCTTGAAAGTAAACATGACGTCATTAGTAGTGCAGTATTTCGCACCTTGTAATAAATAATGATGTCATCAGTGGTGTATTATGTCTTGCCTTGGAGTGAGTGTCTATGACGTAGTCACATGATGACGTTATAACCGGGATGTGACTTCAACATGCGTTATATACGGCTATGTCTGAAAGCCGGAAGTGGCTTATAATGACCTTATATTCGGTTATGACGTCACTAGAAAAACGTAACCAGGCAATTCACGCGAACTGCTCCACATATGGGACGCTTATCAAAGCATAGAACGCAGGCTGAAAAAGCACAAGTGGAACAAAAATCTTACAAGACGGATCGTGAAGCATAACAAGGAAATTGCAAGCTACGCGATCAAGTTGTGCGAACAAAACTGGTTCAGCAGTTGCGACGAAATGGAGAAAGGCGTGAATCTCTCCAAGACGTGAGGCATGCTATGGCATCTGCTGGAGCAAAGAGATTCACTCTCAATCAGGAATAAGATTGGCAAAAGTCAGACACGCCTTCGAAAGTGACGACGCGGCGTTTATGAATAATTAGGTAAAAACGTACGTTGCGGACAACCAGCGTTCCCGCTCCCGAGCTTCGGTGGAGTGCCCAAAGAGGCGCTTGGTGCCCCCATCACTGAGAACAGAGGGGGGCGGGGCCGAAATTGTAAGACTGATAACTGAATTAAACCCGGGCCCCAACTGGACCACCTGGACGTAATCTAGACGATGATTCCTTTAGTCTTCTAGGCGATTTAGTTAGAAATGTTTGGGAAACTAGCCCGTTTCCAGGTCAATGGAAAATGGGAAACATAATATTAATACTCAAATGAGATAAACTCCTGCCGTTGGAAAGTTGGAAAATTTGAGACCAATTTCCCTAACCTGATGCGTAGGGAAGTTACTGGAGCATACAGTCCAGACGCGATTAACGTGCTTCATGGAGCAACACGATCTGTGGCCGCATGAGATGGACGTTTTTCGACCACACTTGCGCACGCCGGACGTAATGCTCCGACTAAACCATGATATCACAGATTCGCCATCGAAAGACGCCAAAGTGATCCTGGGCTTAGATCTCACCAAGGCCTTCGACGATGTCAGACACGCGGCTATCCTCAAACAGCTAGAAGCGCTCGGAGCAGGGGAGTGAAGGTACAACTACCTTAAAGACTTCCTGTCGGGAAGAAAAGCCTGCATGATATTTCAAACTTTTGAATCTCCCACGTTAGAAAACGAAGAAGAGGCATGCCGCAGGGCTAAGTGCTATCGCCTTTCCTATTGAACGTGGCGATGAGAGGTACCCCAGGTAAACTTAACATCAACCTCTGGATTAACCAGGGCTGCAGTGCGAGTACGGAGGACCGCCTGCAGGCAGCCACCGACATCGTTGTTAATTACGCGGCTGAAAGAGGAATTTCGGCCTCCTCGTAAACGTCGGAGTTCGTATATAACCCAAAGTACCTTGGCTGCAAGAATAGCGGGTAGTGTCATATTCAGGTAGAGGGCAAACCACTGCCAAAAGTTGGTCAGACCAGTAATCTGGGAATGGTCATCCAATCTCACCGGCATAACGGAGACGTCCTAAAGAAATTAGAAAGTTACGCGATGCAAAACCTCAGATTTTTGAGGAGGGTCGCCATAAAAGGAAGAGGCCTGAAGGAGAGAAACTTACTAAAACTAATTAAGGCGTACGTAAAAAGCAGAACGCCCTACTTCGACATCAAGGCCAGAGAAAAGGAGAATTTTGACTGCCTGATCCGAAGATGCGTTAAGAAGACGCTAGGACTGCCCATGAGTACCTCGAGGGAGCGACTGCTCAAAATGAGAGTGCACAACACGTGGACAGAATTGGCGGAGACAGTGCTAGTCTCCCAGTTAGAGGCACTAAGAAGGAGACGGGCAGGGTGATCCTTGGAAAAGTAGGACTCAACCCATACCGATGAGTACAAAATAGGTCACAATTAGTAGGCAAAATTGGTAGGCAATTGGTAGTCCCCCCTTCCAAGAAATATGCAATCCGAATTTAATGCCGAAAAGGGCCAAACAAGCAGAATCTCTATAGCGACGGCTCAAAACATGGAAGCGAAGGTAGTCTATGCCGATGCGGCGAGAGGCAGAACAGGTGCAGCGGCAGCCTCGGTAGTCGACGGCCGAGGGGCGCCGGTATCCGCGGCAGCCATCAGAGGCCGAAACACAGAGACTGCGGAGGAAGTTACGATAGCGCCAGATTGCGTAGGAACGGAAGCCAAGTTTCTTATTTAGCGACCGCTAAACTGCCATCCCAAATTTCGGGAAGAGGATATCACCGGAGGCAGCCGAAATCCTCACTTAAAGATCGCTGAATAGAAAAATGCAGTTAATTTGTGCACCCGCTCTCACTGTGGGGCGTAAGAGACCATCGACCACATAGTTTGGGAGTGCCACTAATCGCCAGGGACAGGACAAAATATAACAAGTAGAGAAGCATGGGATACCCTGCGATCCAGCTACGCACGATCCATCTGGCGGAAGAGGCCGCAACAAACCAAAGGCTACCTGCCAGCCTCTAATCCACGGGCGCACGACTCCCCGTCTTCGCCGACATGCATGCTGAACCGGGAAGAGGACACTCGTTTCTGGTGGAAATATAAGTTGTCCAACCACCAAACCAAACAACGCTTATACGAAGGTGACGCCGCCGGGCATACGATCCAGGTGTCCACGCGGTGCCTTGCATTCGGCGCATCCTAGAGAGCCGCACCAAAGTATATAGAAGATGATGCCGTACAGCAGGAATCCGCAATGTTTCAAATTAGTTTACATGGGGCATCCACCATAGAGACATCGATGTGAACCATAATGCATGCTCTGTAGAAAAGACCATATTCTTGGAGAAAAGAAGTGCAGGGAAATGTTTCGCACTCCGCACCTCGTTAAGCAGAAGGCGAGGGGCAAGTTAACATAACAGCAACAGCAGCAACATCAACAGCCGCAAGCTCAGGAGAAAACCCCGCCCGGTAGGCGCAGCAGATCGAAGAGCAAGCAAGGGCGAGAGTACAAGTCTGGGGATAAATCCTTTCCCCGGCTAGATGGCAAGAAGACGAACGAACATCAGACGGAACCGGTGGAATGTCCCATCTCACAGGGCCCGGCGGATACCTACCTGGCGGTGGAGCGGCAGCCAGGAGCAGCAAAGGGTGCGTTTTGCGGATATGGTCTCCCAGAAAGAATTGGCTGCACTAAGAGATAAAAATAGACAGCTTAGAACCGTGCTACCAGATCTTAATGGCATAATAGATTCCCTTCAAAGTCAAATTCAAAATCTGCAACAGAAGGCAGTCCAAATCTGACACACCCAAAACCTGCAATATGAGGCCAAATACGCAGAAGGCTAAAGAGGATGGCATGATCACTGACAGGGGAAGCCCTCAACCTGTAAAACAGAAAGTACGCATGGAGCCTTCCGAAGGCAAGTCGGTAGAAGAAAGGGTGACCCGAATTGAGGGGGCGCTAGATTCGATGACTGCCTCGCGAAATCAAATCGCCTCCCCACTCCAGATACTTGTGCGGGCAGTGCAAAAGTAAGCAGAGGAGCGTGAAGTGCTTCGAAACGAGCTACTAGGAATCAACGCCTGGCAGACACTCGCGATTAAACATGGCTCACAATGTTAAGTATGAGATATGCCAGTGGAAATGTCGGAGATGTCGAAGTAAACGACCGGTGCTGCACAAGCTCCTCACAGCGGCAGAACATGCACTTCTCGCATTAGCACTTCAGGAAACTGGGGCCTGGTTAAACTTACATGATACCAAGCATGCCACAGCGATAAGGGGGAGATGGTGGCAGTGACAACTTCCGTTAAAAGAAATATGAAAGCAGTGGAACACGACCTCGCATCGCGAGAATAGAAAACGTTTGTGTGGAGATTATCTTGGAAACCAGTCCTAGGTTTAGTATCTTCCTCAATATTTACAGCTCACCGAGGCAGCGCAAAGCCAGATTCAGGACTCTGCTCCGAAAAGCACAGCAAGTCAGCGGGGAACATCCGTTATTGATTATGGGAGCTTTCATTGCAGGACACCCTACGTGGGGATACTGCACGCCTTAACCGAAAGGGGGGCATTTCTAGGAGGATATGCAAGAACTAGTGTGCACTAAACATACAGATACTGCCAGTCCGACACGAGCTCGGAACAGTGTTAGCGTGGATACATACCCCTACCTCACATTATTCAGGAGCGCCCTCAGTCCACAGTGGAGCAACACGCACCTGAACGTCCGTAGCGATCACTACATAATAATGTTCATACTCGGTGGTGGCCCCGGTCCTAAGTGTCGTGCAAAGCTGGCCATAGTGAATAGGGATGAATTCCGAGACAACAGCACATGCGAAAAACACAGAAAAATAACCGACTTCGACACGTGGGTTGCACAACTTAAGTCCGACGTCCGGGTGGTGACTAAATATCTTCATGAGACTAACGCTTCGGATTTCGTGGATGGTCATCTTCTAAGCATGCGGGAGGCGAATGAACGAATGGAACGGAGACTTAAGGGGCAGCGGAATCCTAACATATCGTAACGGCCTAATATGGACATTGAATATTACGCTTTCAAGCTATGCGAGCAAAACTGGAGGGAACGGTGCGAACATATGAAGAATAATATGAGCATGCCTCAGTCCTAAGTTCATGTCTTCCTCAACCCCGCGAGCTCGAGACCTCAAGCAGGCTCCAACCTCATTAAAATTAGACACTCCTTTCCAAAAGATGACGAGAAGTTCTTTCGGCAGTTACAAGACTTATACTTTGGTGATACAGGCAGGAGACCCTTTCAGTTTGCTTAGGGGACGCCAATGATAAGCTTGATTGCCCTATTAGCGGACAGAAGTGAGAGCAGAGATTCTTCGGTTTACAACAAACACGGCGCTGGGCACAGATGGTGTCACTAATAAAAAAATGCGAAACCTAGATGAGCCGTCAGTAGCCCACTAGCTCAGGTTATGCAGGAGTGCTGGGAAGAAGGAGAAATGCCCGAGTAATAGAAAACGGCTGACATTATTTTCATGCCCAAGGCTGGTAAACCGATTCAGAGAGCCAATTTACGGTAAATATTCCTAACATCATGGTTGGGAAAGCTACTGACTCGTGTCATCCTATCTAGGTTCACCGAATACATCGACAGACGCGATCTTTTCTAGCGGGAATGATAGGCTCCCGCTTTCATCTCTCAACACAAGACCTCATGCTCCAATTGAAACATGACATTATCCGGTCCAAAAGAAAAGATGATGAGGCTATCCTTAGGCTCGAACTAAAGAAGGCATTTGATATATCTCGCACCAAGGAATCATGGATGGCCTGTCAGCATTGACGGTAGGGGCAAAAACGTATAAATATATCACAAACGGTTTGAAGGGACTTAGTAATCGCTTTAAATTCCGTGATAGCACATCGTCACTCTTTCCTCTGGCCAGTGTGGGGTACCCCCCAGGGCACGAAACTCTCGTTTCGTCTCTTTAACGTAGCAAAGGCGAAGTCACCACCACAACTACGACGCTACCATTATTCAAATTTAATATTTATGCTGACGACATTACATCATGAATGCCAAAATTGAACACACGCTTCAAGAGGCGGTGGACACGTTCGTGCGGTTTGTAGCAGAACATGGGCTTGCATGCCCATCGGAAAAATCAGAACTCTTTAATAACAATCCACGGTACCTGCCGAACGAGCGAAAAGTGGATATACAGATTTTGGTACAAGGACAACAAGTTCCCCGGGTGTCGCTCATCCGTCTACTAGGTCACCTTCTCCGAGATAATGACTATAACAGAGAAACTATTCAGAGGATTCAGCGGCATATATCTCAAACAGTTAGTCTCATTCGCCGAGTTTTGAGCAAAGACAGAGCCTTAAGGAAAGGAATCTTCTGCGCATAATCCAGGCATTTAGCAATATACGAATCAGATATTCTACGCCACACTAATCTCTTAAGTCAGCAGAACGAGATAAATAAGAGAGTCTCATCCCCACAAGTAATAAAAGAGCCTTTGAACTCCCGCGCTATACTTCCACTGCTAGCGTCCTGCAACTGGGCATCCCTAACACTCGGGATGAGATCACGGAAGCGGTGCTCACTTCGCATGTAGAGCGGCTCCGCTTAACTGCTAAAGGTAGATCCATACTTCAAAAAAAAAATAAAGAACGACAATTGCTTAGGCGCCCACCCAAAATCTGAAATAGGCATGGCTATACGGGACAGGATATGAATGCCAAGAAACATACATCCCGAACAGCATAAGGACCGTTGCAAAAAGAGAGCTATCGTAAGGAGGAAGTGCGTGAACGTATGCTGGCAGACCTGGCGTCCACATTGAGCCTCACCCTCCACACCGACCCAGCATTTCCCACCCGCGCAGGCAACTCGGTGACCCGAGACCTCACCGGCACGGACCTCACCTTCACTCGCAACATAAGACACGCAGACTGGATCAACACCGAGGGGACCCTCAGCAGCGACCACTGTATCCTCAACACAACCGTTTACACGCGTCTCCTGAAGCGCCCCACAACGAAAGCCCGCCTCCCCGTTTGGACTACACTTTGCCAAAATTTCCCAAAGGAAACTAACACGAACATCACAGAGCAGGGCTGCATGACCTTGTCCGTCAGTCATGGCACACCTTCAATCCCATGAGAAACAAATACAGCTCACAGAGGTAGTTACGGACGTGGACAACCACCTCCTGCATCTCTGGGAAACACGCCGTGGCCTCACGCGCCGCTGGAAGCGTCAGAAACACAAGAAGCTCAAAGCTCGCATTGCGGATCTCACCCGGCAGACAGCAGAGTACGCGGCCCAACTGGCTGACTCTAACTGGGTGGGCCGTTGCAACACGGCAGCGAGGCAAATGTCGAGCCGCAACACGCGGCGGCTCTTCTGAGCCCTCATCAATCCAACACAGACACGTACGGAAACGCAAAAACACCTACACGAAGCCATGCACTCATTCTAAGGAAACACAATGCGGCTGGCAGTGGCGCTACGCGATCGCTACCTGTGCACAATTCAGAACTCCCGCGGATCGGCCTATTCATATGCAGGCAGGGAAAACTCGGAGTTGGATAACCCACTCCGGCTCCGCGATCTGCGGGCCAGTCTGGCCAAAATGAAGAAGGGCACTGCACCGGGCAAGGAGAAGGTCACCGTCAAACATCTGGCGAACCTCCTTGACACAACGCACCAGTGCCTTCTTGACTATATCAATGGGATCTGGACAGGGGAAACCCCCTTCCTATTGAATGGAAGATGCCTCTCGTCACCGTTATTCCCAAATCCGGGAAACTAGTTGACACGGACGACCTGCGACCCATCTCGTTCACCTCGTGTGTGGAGACGATGGTGCGGGATCAGCTCTCTGAGTACCGTGAACAACACAACACTTTCGCGGACACCACGTTCGGATTTCGCGCGAAATAGTGAACGCCATCACATGCACAAGAAACGATAAAAATCGTCCTCGCCCTGGATCTCAAAGGGGTGTTCGAAAAATGTAACACACGAGGTTATACTCACGCACTTGAGTCAAACGCACTGTGGTACGAACACTTTCAACTGCATAAACAATTTGCCACAGACAGTCTTATATCCGAATACAGGATCAAGAACACGGACCTTTTTTGCTCGGCACGAGGGGCACTCCGCAAGGCTCAGTGCTGTCTCCTCTTCTATTCAACGTTGCAATTATGCGCTTACCTGCTCTATTGGGTGCGGTCGAAGGGGTGCACCACGCGCTGTACGCCGACGACATCACCCTTTGGGCCACGCAAGACCGTCTGTGGGACATGGAGACCCGCCTGCAATGGCTTCCAGCATAGTGGACCACTATGACCAAGGCTTTGGTCTCCAATGCTCACCCAGAAATCAGAAATCGTGCATCTGCGCCCCTCGCGCTCATGTTCGACTCAATGTCACCTTGAAAACCGGTCCCAATCAAGAATCTAAGAAAATCAGAGTTCATAGACTCTTTATACACATCCAGAAGCGATGCGACACGATACTCGTCAAGCTCCGGCAGGTGGCGGACCAGGTGGGCCGCATGGTCCACTGGATTTCCAACAAGTGCGGTGGGTTACGATGCAATGATGCCTTGCGGATGGCGAACGCATTCGTGACCAGTCGAATCTTGTATTCGACTCCCTACCTCCACCTGCGGAAAAAGGAGGACGACACTCTCGAAGTTATCCTCCGTAAAATCATGAAACGAGCACTGGACCTCCCGGTCTCCACTTCTACCAGCCGTCTCATGCCTCTGGGTGTGGTAGATACTTTCAAGGAGCTTCGGGAGGCACACCTCACTAATCGGTACACGCGTCTAACAAAGACAGAGTCGGGCCGCCGTCATCTTGCCTGACTTCACATCCAACACACCCAGCTCACAGAGGTGAAATGTCGCATTTCCGAAAAATGAAGACGCGCCCTCCATGTGCGGCCTCTCCTCGCCAACATGTCCAAAGAGGACCATAATGATAGGCGCCTGGGGCGGGCGTAAGCCTTGCACCGCCATTAAGGAAACAAACCAGGAGTTTTCTACGTGGACGTCTCCGGCCCGAACCCTAGGGGTTGGTACACAGTCGCGGTCATCCACAGGGCAAACCAGTAGATGGCCTTACGTTCAAGGTCCAGCCACCAACCCATGCAGAAGAGGTTGCCATCGCCCTCGCAGCCTCTGACTCCTCGTACAAATACATCATAACCGACTCGCGAGCGGCTTGTAGGAACGTCCAGCAAGGGTGGACCGCTCCTCTAGCTTACCGCATATACCAAACTTTTAATCGAGATTCGGATCCCGCGTACCGATCTCTCTTTTGGGCTCAAGGTCACCAAGGTCACTAAAGGAATGAGGCCGCCGACGCCGCCACCCGAGCGCTCTCTTTCCGGGCATTTCCCACGGGACCCGACGCGAACCAGGACTGTAATTTCAGCCCAGTTTACAAATTTAAAGAAGTATGTGAATATTACAGATCCACGCACCACTTTTCCACCCCGTGCAAAGGGCAGGGGAAGGCTAACGAGTGGGTTCTCCTGCTCCTGCTCACCAATACAATGTTGTGCCCGGATAGTGTAAAACATTTTGATCCGCATTTCGACGGGCCGCGCTCGTACTGTGGGGAGGTGTCTCACACCTAACACGTGGAGTGGGCCTGCCAGAAAACCCCATCTTTGCCCCATAACCCCAACCCCACTCTAGAGACCTGGGAGGCGACCCTGTCCAGCTGCTGCACCCTAGAGACCCAAACGGTCTTAATGCAGTGCACCGGGCTGCGGCAAACGCCAATGGAGTCCCTTTTTTATTATATTACATAGAGGTATATACACATCCTGCCTAGTTTATATACCTCTATGTAATATAATAAATGTTTTCACCGCCACCCCCACCGCCAGGGTGGTGCAGTGGTAAGACGCCCGACTACTGTCCGGAATACCCGGGCTCGAACCAGACCTCGGCAGCTGCGTTTCGATGCAAGCGAAACGAAGAGGCGTCGTGTGCTGTGCGCCATCAGCGCACGTTAAAGATCCCCAGTTGGTCGAAATTACTCTGTAGCCCTCCAAACGCGGGATCGCACCCCGGCCTCGGCGGCCGTTTTTCAATTGAGGCGACAAGAAGGCGCCCGCGTGCTGTGCGATGTCAGTGCACGTTAAAGAACCCCAGGTGGTTGAAATTTTCGAAGTCCTCCAGTACGGCTTCTCTCATAGCCTGAGTTGCTTTGGGACGTCAAACCCTACAAACAAAAACCTCTTTCTCTCTTTCTACTTTAATTCCCACCTTCCTCCATTAACTTACGGCGCAGATCAGGTATCCACAGACACAAGTGTGACAGATACTGGGCCTTTTCCTTCCCGTGAAACAACCAAACAACCAGCCAACCAACGTTTTCAGTATTTGTGCTTTCTGATGACACATGGTAATGTATAATGTCTAATAAAACATTTTCTTAACAGATGCTGCCGGAGCAGACTTGAGATGCCTGCGGTACTTTATTAGAACCCCCCCCCCCCCTCTCTACCGTTTTCGCTCTCTGAGGAATCTTGCCTTTGCGTTTATATGTATGAGTACCCTATAGTGTTTTATATAGTGCATTGATCTGGGAGTAATGTGCGTTTTTTATATATGTATGTGCAAAATAAATTCTCCTTCTGCTGCCGGAGGGACAAGCCCCTTCGTGGTTGACGGGGTAACGAGCGTGTGAGGTAGACCGATCACCGCGGTCACCCTGAAAACTAGATCTCCGGAGATAGCACAGGAACTTGCTGTAGCTCTTGCCTGCGCCTAGACGAAGGCAGTTTCGTGGTCTGCGACAGAAAACTGCAATGAGCAATTACTGTCGTGGGTTGGTTGCCCCCATCCCCAGGCGAATCGAATACTACGCCAATATCCAATTGCGCGAACTGTACAACTGATTTGGACTCCGGCGCACACTGGTGTTCCCAGAAACACTGGTGTTCCCTTCGCCCATGCCGTTGGCTTGATGGCTCTACCGCCTATCCGGCAGCAGAGACAGGGGGCTTGGATCGGGGAGCGTAGTGTGCAAAATCTTACGCCGAAATTCTACACCACTATGAACTGAGTAGGCAGGTGGCTGCTCCATCAGCCCCTACCCTAAATTGCAGGCAGGCTGTCGCCTGGCGTCGCCTTCAGACTGGGGCATTTCAACACCCGCTTCTGGAGCGCCATATGCTCCCAGGGGAACAATCAAAATACTGCATAAACTCTGACTCGACAGGACCTGCGAACACCTCTTCGAGCACCTCATCTTGGAAACCATGCGGTGCTGCTCAGACCCTGGGCTCCAGCTAGCCGCCATCCAGCTGGCCTGGGACGTCGCCGGCCAACACCGTCTGCCGGCCTGCGTCTGAGGCGGGGCTCCGCCATCCATCCTAAGCCACCGGAGGGCCAGAGGTTCTTGATTTATTGATTTATAGGAAAGGATTTCTGTGGACATTTCAACCGCGCCCTAAGGGAAGGGAGGAAGGTGGGAGTGAAAGTGGAAAGAGAGAAAGAGGGACCGTAGTAGAGGGCTACGGAGTAACTTCGACCACCTGGGGATCTTTTAACGTGCGCTGACATCGCACAGTAAACGGACGCCTCTTCGTTTCGCCTCCATCGAAAAGCAGCCGCCGACCAGAACTTCTTCATTTTCAGGTTTAAATAAAACTTATACGCTCTCTCTCTCTTTCTCTCTCTGCAGGAAAGAAAAGGTACAGTATCTGCCACAATTCGTACAGTACCTGCAACAAATCTGCGCTAGGAGGAGGTTAAGGGTGGCTGGTCATCGCCTTGATGGAGCTGGGACAGGTAGGTCACCGTCGCTTGCGGCGGGGGCTAGTCTGCCACCGAACGTTATCTGTTGTAGGCCGTCATTGTACGCGCCACTGCTTCGGTGGTTGATGACGGCAGTTGTTGCGGCGCGCGTCTTTCTCTTCCTCTTCTTTTTCTATCTTCTCTTTTTTCTCTTCTGTCCGCACGAGGCAGCGGAGGTGGCTCAGCCACAGAGCCAGTAGCAGGCCCGTGCCTTTTATTTTCCTTCTTCCTACAGCCACAACAATTCTGCACGAACCAATTAACCTAGTCGGAATGAAAAGGAAGAAACGTGGGGCTAAAAAAGGTGGTTGTGGTTTGTGGTGTTTAACGTCCCAAAGCGCCTCAGGCTATGAGAGACGCCGTAGCGGAGGACTCCGGAAATTTCGACCACTTGAGGTTCTTCAACGCGCACTGACATCGCACAGCACACGGGCGCCTTGCCTTTCGCCACCATCGAAAAGCGGCCGCCGATGGTGGCGAAAGGCCGCCGGAGATTACCCTATCGTCGCTCTTAAATGACTCGGCTATAACCGATGTAATGCAGTTCACTGCGTTGTCTCCCTTTAAACAATTTCCTTCGTTATCTGGAATCCGATCTTGCTTTCTTTGATTCTTCTTCCCTAACCAGCTTATATGGTTCCAGAATTTTCTTGCTCCGCCTATAGAGGCATCGTGTATATCAGCCATCCAGCGATCGGTGGACTGTCTTATTTTACTTTGGACGATGGCCTGCACCTGGAGTTTCTTTTGTCGATATGATTCCCAATTTTGGTCGATTTCCTCCTGAGAAACCTGTGCTTTCTTTACCATTCGGTGTTCCCTTGAAGCAGCCCGTCGTTGTTCAATAGCTTCCCTGATTTCATTATTCCACCAGCTCCGTGGCTTCCTCTTTCCATTCCAGCGGTTTGCTACTTTAACCTCCTGAATTTTCCTCCTTATGAGTAGTTCTACCTGTTCATAATCCCAGTCTTCCATGGGGCTTTTCTCTATTGCTTCCTCTATGTCTGCTACTATCTGCGCTATTTGATCGTCGTTTAATTTTGCGTTTACGTTTTGTCTAAGTTCGATTTCTCTTTTCATCAAGGGCCCCATCTGCAGACTAATACGTTTATACTGAAGCAGAGTTGGAACAAAGAACTACTGTCATAAAATTCGAAATTGAAAAAAAATATGGCCGATTTGAATAGTTACTCAAATACGATGTAGGTGTGTAGAACCGCTTATCACCGCTATACCTTTCATGCATTTACCACACACATCTTCGATTCACACTCTCTCCAATATCTTCCCTCAGCTCACGCAAGAGGTGGCCAGCAGTCACAAAGACAAAGAGCGCCGATGGTTGCTCTTCCAAAACAAACAACACACAAACCTAGGGCCCAAACATTCCGATCGCCGCCCTTGGTCGGTTGCGCGCGGGCGGCGGTTTCAAAGGGGCGTATGTCCAGGTGTCTTCCCGAGAAGACACCGACAGTAGCTCCCTTAGCCGCGCATTCTGCCCAGCACGTGTTTCGCCACAATTTATGGCCTCCGCGCCCTTTCCCCTCAAACCGAGAGACAGCTGTTAGCGCCGAACCCACAACCACTGCGCTTACGCTGTACTTTTTAACTGATCTGGCTTGCCTCCTTCGCGGCATGGTCGAAGCGCGACTTTTTCGAGAATTGGAACGGACCGAACCGCTGGTGTCGCCCGTTTCCATGTGTTCCTACACTTCCGAAGTGCGACCGCCTTCGCGACCATCATAAATAAACTTGGCGGCCCCTTCGGAACCCTCCCCGTGACAGTGAACCCACGGCTTCGTACAGACACCGGCGAAACCGGTGATTGCGGCTTGTAGTGCTACGCACTAAAAACAATATTCTCAAGTGACGCATCTATATAGCCTCTTTTTCTTTGGACCTCCTTAGCCTGCTTTTATACATTATTTTCTAATACGGACAGGGGACAAAGTATATCTTTTAAGGAATCCCCAACTTCAGTGTTAGCATCAGTACTTTGAACGTATCAAAGGGCCCAAAAGGATGAAGACGAATGAAGAACTAGGCACATTTGGGACCATGCGCTTCTTGTTTTCGTTGTGTCGGTCTTTTGGAACTGTTCATTAAACTGCATCTTGACGAACTCTCTCGCTCTCAACTTTGTATTCTGCTGATCACAAGAATGCATATCACCCTTAGGGAACATACTGGCGTGATATCGTATTATGCTAATAGCAAGCAGCGAAGAGCTTATAGCCTGTCAGGATTCAGCTCGATGTCTGGGTATCGAGGCTCCGAGTCCACAATATGAGGTGAAGGAAAGGGGAATTTATACACTACATACACATCGTACAAAGCACGACAATATTTTAGGGAGTACTTTGCAACACTAAAGTGGGATGAGGAGAAAGGTTTTGTTGTTGTCCTGTCTGAACCTTCGAAGGAGTGGATGAATCTGTTGATGGCTTTATTGTTTTCTGATTTGATTTTGATGAGATCGATTAGTGCTCTTAAAAGATTCCAGTTTCTGACCATGCATAAGGTTCCTTTAAGCGAGTCGCTGGATTGTTCCCATGTTGTTTCGGGAGTTTAGTCGCGTATTTTTCATCTTTTGCCACACATTCTGCTATCTTTAGTTTTAGCTTCATGTGTTTCTGCTTCCGCCGTCTGTTGTTGAGACTGCGCCTGGCTTTCCATAGTTGGAGAAGGTGCCCATCAATTCGAGCGTTGGTGTTGCTCGCCCTACACTTTTTGTGCCCTTTTCTCGTTTTTCTCTCAGCATGCCGCTCTATTGTTCCAATGAATGGATGCCGCCTCAGATGTTTTGCAAGCCCCATTCCAGTCTGTGAGTTTTGCTTGTCCAATCCGGCATCTTATCCTGGGCGATGCTATTCGCATACGAAGGATAAAGTGTTCGCTGCCTAGGTATCTAGGATAAAGTGATCGCTAGGATAAAGTGATCGCTGCCCACTGTGGCCTCCTGCTATTCCTTACGAGCGTGAGGACCGAGAAAGTGTTCGTGCTCACACTATTCCCGATTCTCGTGGAGGTCGCGCGATATATAATTAGACTGCAGCCAAAATATTTTGCTTCCTCCGCTAATGTTCATTCCTTGATATCTTGTTGCTGGTATCCCCAAGTGCTGTCCATGTGGTTGAAACCTACAATATGAGTGCATTTTCTGTGTCCACCTTGTGCACTTCGTGGAAGTGCCCAAAGAATTTGGCTTTTCTTTATCTTGGCGGGTTCTACACGTTGAGTACGACTGTGTTCCATCCCTGTCGCTTTTTCGGAATGATTTCGATAAGCGCGTGCTCGATGTCCATGTGGTGATAGTATCGTGCCTGATGGAGGCGATGATTTTGCTGACAAGGACGGCCGCTTTACCTGTGTTTTGACTCTCATAAACACCGTACCCCTGTAAAGTGGGCTTGGTTCCAGTCTCTTGGAGTGCAATTACATCGAGGGGTGTAAGCTTTTTGTTTATATATTGTTCTATGAAGCCTTGCTTTTTCGGCTGCCTCTGCAGCTCCACAGCCAAATTTCTATGTATTCTTGTTCCTTCTGGCGAAGACGCGTCGTCTTCGCCATGTTTACACGTTACTGTAGTTGCTTTGTTCGACAGTGAATGCCGTTAACGCTGGGCGGTTGTACGCTCTTTCTTTAATGTTTTCGTTGTGTCTGTTTTCAAAAAGCACTTTTGATTCTGAGATTGGCCCCTGAAACTGTGGTCTTAAAAATGGTACGAGAAAAATGTATCGGCGGTCACAACCCCTCGAGATGCCAAGGAACGTATCAGAGAGCCGAAAACGAGAGACTCGACCGTCCCATAACTGTGGAAGACATTTACACGGCTATAAGAAATACGACCAGAAACACGGAAGCAGGAGCGGACAGAATCGGCAATGCCCTGATCTGAAACCTCAGTGGCGACCTCACACAAGAGCAGTAATCTTTCTTAAGAAACACTGGGAGGTGGAGACGATTCCGAAGAATGGGAACATGCCGAAGCACTTCTGATGCCTTAACCACCACAAAGCTCCAAACATACAATATAAGAATCATATCGCTCACGTCGTCCATTGGTAAGCTTTAGGATTGGTGGTGACACTGAGACTGCAAAATTACACGGAAGATAATGACCGTGTATCTCATACGATGTTCGGCTTCAGAGAAAACTCTCTACGCAGGACGTACCCCTCCAAATACAAAAAGACCGAATTACTCATGGCCCTTTGGCTGCAAAACTCCTTCGAGGAGCTACGCTAGGCGTAGCTTGAGTCGCAATAAATTAGGCTGCTGCAGAGAGCGACTGGAAGAACTCTCTTACAGAGACTCGGATACCGCGAGAAGATGCGATTATTGGCAAGGACGAAAACGATACCCAACGATCTTCACAACCCCTCAGGTAGCTCGAATTGCGAGGAACATGAACACCAACCTCCATCGAGGTAGAAGAGCAGAAAGGGTCGATTTCATTGAAAAAAAAACATATATTCCTCAAGACACGATCGTTTATGCAGGCGCGTCTTCAGGTGGAGACACAAAAATTGCGGTGGCCACTGTTGTCGGTTCGTCTCTACGCGAAGTGAGCAGCGCGCCTATGGGATACTGCGCGGTAGCACAGACGGAGCAAGCAGCCATTGCTCTAGAGGCGCCGGAAGGCTTTAGAGCCGGGCGGCCGCTAACAATACTCACAGACTCTCAAACAGTCTGCCGAAATTGCATATATCGCAGGATAGGTCGCACGCGCTCCGTATACTCCTCGAAGCAAGCGAGAAAATTAAAAACTACGAAGAAGAAAACAACAAGAGCACACACGTCAATATGTGGGTACCGGTGCACATCTTGGAGGCAGGGAACCAAGAGGCCGACAGTATAGCTCAAGCATACACTACTTTCTGAGCATTCGACAAAACCACGAAACTTTCGTCAGAACCCAAGGAATACTCGGCCATGCTAGAGAACTATAGAGGCAGAAGAATGCGGCATCCCCCGCCGCACAGTTCTTTCAACACAGAGGAAGGTGTCATTGCGAGACAATTGCAGACAGATTTGTACTCAAACCAGCACATTTTAAACAAAATCCACCCTACGACATATGCAGACCGATGTCCATGGTGCGACGAAACCCCGTACTATATCACATAACATGGGCCTGTCAAAACATAGTAGTGGTCCCCAAAATACGAAACACGAGTGCGGAGGATCAGGAGACTCTGCTGTCCAGCTACCGCTGAAAAGACCAGCAAGGTCTGGTAAAGAAAGCTAAACGGTCGGCAGTGGCCAGCGGAGCCCTGGTTTGAGGGCGACCAGGTCGACGGAGAAGACTCCTGGGGATTCAACAAGGAGATACCTCTGAAGACATCCCAAAAACCGCAACATACACCTAAATAAAATTTTTCCTTCCTTGTCATTTCTTTCTCTTTCCACGTCTCAAGAATGCGCTGTTTTATTTCGCAACATGAGGTACCAACTAGCCCGTTCTTTACCCTTGCAAGCCTTTATTGCGCGGTGGTCGTAAGTCGCCCACTACGGCACTTGATTCTTTCTTCTTTACTCCCACCATCCTCTTCTTACGGCTCGGTTAGGGTGTCAGCGGAGGTTTGTAACAGATATTGCGCCTCTTTTATCCTTTAAACCAATATGAAACAACGCTGATGCCTGATGTACTGCGTCTGCTTTTATGTGCTGTGCGGTGCCGCATTTGAGGAAGCGACAAATGAAAGGCTCCGCCCGGATGCCTGGATCGGACGCCCATTGGGGTTAGCTTCGTATATGCGTGAATGGCCTGGTGACGCATGCGCGACAGGCGTCTTGGCAGGAGTCTCAGTTCGCGTGCTGTAATCGGTCCAAATTTTCGCGCACACACTTGCCCTGCTCACGAACACACACTCAAAACTGGAGCGTCTATTTACGCTCGCGCGAGTGCCTACATGAGCCTCCTCCGTCGCACTCACTCTTCCTGCGTGCGCACGAGTCAGCACGGGTCTGAATAGTCATGATGCATTCCTACCGGCTGATGATTTCAATAGGCCGCTGCCACTACAGTGCTAAAACTCGACATATTTTGCCTTCTAGGATGAAAGACGTACTGGCCGTCGGAATGGTCTAATATCTGGCTATAGCGTGCGCCGTAGGTTCCGCTCTCCACGTTGCCCTGCAATAGGCAGCCATATTGGCTGCACAGAGCACGAACCTTGCGTAGCCTCTAAAACACTGTAGTTTGACGTACCGAGTTATTGACTACTACGTCGCTCTACACAAGCTTTAGGGATGCGAGCCACCCACACTTCTAGCAGTTTGTCCTGCTTTAGCGGTTTGCCTTTTGTAAAGAGCAGCAATTACAACTTTTTGCGCACTGCCTCAGCTGAGGACCTCCTGCTGTCGCGGACACTACAGAGAGCCACAGGGAATATGCCTGGCACGGTTTGTTTTGGCGAAAATGGTAGGTTGTCGCTTTTCGCTCCCTTGCTGAGCAGATATCCGCTGTCTTTCTCGGATTCTTGTGAGAAAATGCGCCTCTTCACATGAAGTCTGAAGTAGCTCTTGTGAAAATTGTAAATTTGCGCCTTCTTGTGCCTTACTGTACCGACCTCTGCCATTCTCATCGGTTTCACGCGTGTTGAAACTTTCCTTTTCATAGCCTGTATCTGGTGGTTTTTGCGAAATCGTAAAGCGCGGTTCCAAACGCTCTGAAATTTATGTACTTGTTTTCAGTTGTGGCACCCTTATCCTGAGATGCAAAAGTATCAGAATGGGCAATTTCTTCCATAAAATACAGGAGCACTGTATTCCGCTGGGACGCTTGCTTCCAGAAATATGCTGTCATTTCTGCTTCCTGCCGCTCACGTTTTTTTCTCGCTCCTTCTGAAGAGTCGAAGTTACCACCGTGACTTGGCTCGTACGACATGCGTGACTTTTACTGTTGTTTGGCATGTTAAAAAAATCTGTTGGTTTCAAATCGTTTCAAATGCTCGTATAGTAAACTTCGAGGCTTTTCCTCGAAGAGAGGCACCATCCCGCTCTCCGGCTTGGCCAGTTTATGCTGGTGGTTCAAATGTGCCCTAGCCTCTTCGAGTTCCAACACCAAGTCATGTACTAATCGACAATAATCTTCCATTTCGCCTTGTGCACGACGGAATCTTGATTTTAGCAGCCAAATCTTTAGACGCGCCGCTGCTGCTTTAATTTTAAATCTCGATGTCTGCAGCCGGTCTACATGACACGCTGATGCACGTTTCACCCAAGGAACTTGGTCTCAGCGGCAGGTACTTTGGACACGCCGCTGCTCACACCAGCTGTAGCTTCCGAGCTGCCGCTGTCCTTGTTGTTGCTTCTCTTGTCTTCTCTCTTCGACTGCCACTTCCTTCCTGCGCCTACCTGGAAGGAACGTCGTCTCTCCCCAACTTTTCGTCTTGCTCCTGTGCAGTCTTCCCTCGCAGCAGGATCCTGCTTGATTGCGCCAGTAAATTTCGAAGGCGCCCTCCATGACGGTGATGTGGACGACGACGATATATGGAAGTCGGCACTTCATGATGAGATAAAACGAAGAGAATAACTGATGTTTACAAATAAAACTTTACATTATTTAAGCAAGGCTGGGTAACATATCGTCATGGTGTAGAATATACATGCCAGCGCTCAGCACCGTTATTGTCGTACCTTGATAAATGAGTAATACATATATGAAGTGGGATTGGCCAGGGTTTAGTGTGGACTGCCAAATGTATTACAGATGCTAAATTAGGTTAATAAGTGAAGATCCGAATAGCATGGCTATTCTTTCTTTCTTAAATATCGTCGTCTTCGGGTGTCACCTAATGACACTTTGTGGCATTATTCCCCCTTCAAAAAAATTAAGCACGCATAAGAGTCAAGCTTCCTGAAGCGGGTAAGAGAGGAGGGAACAAACTATTTCCAAAGCAGTGTTTGCAAAGAAAAAAACTGAAAATTCAAGTACCGGCCATCATTGGGTGAAGTAGCGCCTCATGCGGAGCACGTGCGCTACCTCAGATTGAGGCTGACGGCGTGGACTGTGCACTGTGCCACCGGGGAGAACTTCATAAGTCAAACCAAATATATGGCGGAGCACTTTGTAGGGCCCAAACTAGTAACTTAGCAACTTCTCTGACAATCGTGGAGGACGGACAGGGTCCACACCCACACTTGGTCATTGAGGTGGTACTAAAAAAATTAGAGGCGTTGGTTGTGTCGAGGTGCATCGGTCGCCTGTCGTCGCCTAATATGCATCCAGGTAAATTGACGGGCATCCTTTGTGTACTAAGTTCCTTGGCATGCAGCGTGAGCGGCCGGTCATCGGTTCCACATGAGAGCATGTCATCCAACATGGTTTTTTCGTCAGAGCCATAGACGAGGCGAAACGGCGCAAAGCGAGATGTTTCTTGTACGGCCGCGTTGTAAGCAGATGTCACTTACTGGAGAACTTCGTCCTCCGTTTTATGTTGTACATCGACGCATATTGCCAGCATAATGGCTATGGTTTTGTTTAGTGATTTCGTGAGCTACTTTTTCTATTGGTGGTAGGCAGTAGTTTTCCGAGTGCACGTGCTACTCAACTGGAAGACCCCGTTCAGGAGCTGCTCTGTGGAAGCCAGGCCTAGATCTGTGATGACGTAGAGTGGGGCGCCGTGCCTTAAAACAATTTGGTGCAAAGAACTGTGCGATTTCAGACGACGTTCTTCGCGGTACAGCCTTCGTTTCCGCATATCGTGTTAAATACTCTGTCTCTACTACAAATACTTATTAAAAGCCGATGACAAGGGGAATGGCCCAAGAAGATGCATACCGACTAGGTCAAAAGGGTTCTATCGCGGCGCAAATTGGTTGGAGCAGACCTTCAGGCTGTACTTTAGGGGACTGGCAGCGCAGGCATTCGCGGCAACCTCTGAAATAGCGGTGTATGGTGGCTGAAAGCTTTCGCCAATAATAGGATTGACCCTTTCTTGATAAAGTGCGCACAAACCCTAGGTGTCCTGATTTTGGCTCATCATCGTGACAGGCAATGAGGAAGTCGTTTCGGTGGTCTGATGGCACGACTAGAAGGCAGACTCGGTCGCAGCTGCTCGAGTTCTTTGCATAAGATGCCATTGCGCATACAAAAGGATGAAAGTTCCGGGAGAACTGTCGGGGTATGTTGGAAGCGCGGCCCTCGAGGTGGTCAATCAAAGTGTAGGTCCGCGTCAGCTCGTTGCCTTGCTTTAAAGTAAACATTGCTGATTACACCGAGGAAGCGACTGTCGTCCTTGGAATTCTCGCCTGCTAACTCGACAGGTGCGCGCGAGAGCGTGTCTTCTGCGTCTTCATGTTTATGGCCTGATTTGTATATAATCGTGTCGTCCAGTTCCTGTAATCCGCGGGTTCAACATGCTAGGTGGCCGAACAGGTCTCGGAGATTGGCCAGCCAGCACAAAGAATGATGATCGGTAATCACATTGAAATGGCGGCCGTAGATATAAGGGCATGGATCTGGCTAGCTGTGTGTAGCCGAAGATGGCGAGTAAGCCATAGCATGAACCACGACTAACCAGTCGTTAAACGCTGTTACGCCTGTTCCAACGACCTCCGCGGATACTCTTCACCTAGCGCCGCGCAAATACCTCGGTATCGACAAGCCCCTTTTCAACTACTATATACACACAAGAAACCACTGCTACCAGGGTTTGACGCTTGGCAGCATCCGCACGTTGCCGCGTACCTACATCAGCCCTTTCAGACACAATCTAAGACACAACCTAAAATTATGGAGCGGGCATGCGGAAGTCTGTCTTGTTGCACACCACTGATATTATTAATTAGACGCGATAAAGCCACAGTCGTCATGAAATCTTTCAGGCATCTCTGCGATATCATAAAGGAGTCCTGACCCCCAGTAATAAATATCTCCTCTTTGCAATGTACAGTGCATCAGCCATCCTAAAGAAACAAATTGATAGAAATTACATGCAAAACCTTAAATTCTTTCATTTGAA
>JAJIZL010031159.1:156526-196310 GCA_023969395.1 Amblyomma maculatum
GTACTGTGGCTTTCTTGTTTCTTGTCCCTTGTCTTCGTGTTTGCGCTGTTTATATTAATAATGAATAAGTACCAACTCGCCCAACAAAGTATCTTGGTAATCTTAGGTCTCGCCAGAGACAAATGCAACTTCGCCAATTTTTTCACAGCAGGCGTCTCGATATTGTTGCAGTCCAAGAGACGGAGATAGAAAGCGAGAAGGAGACCGAGAGAGCGGTACAGTCCTTTTTGAAGATTTTAATGTCATTGTTGCGCATGCTGTTGGCCTGTCGGTAGGTTGTTTTCTGTTTCCGCGAAAGACGCTGCCTTGTTCTGGCCTAAGTTATAATATCGACGCCAAGGGCTGGTTGATATGTTACGATCTTCTACTCTTTAGGAAGCCACGGCGGATAATTAACGTTTATGCTTTCGATACTGTGACTAAGGTCAAAAAAATTTTTGAACACATAAATAGCTTACTTGACTGTGACCGACATCTCGTGCTAATGGGCGACTTCAACTGTGTTTGCAACCTCGTAGATTGTTCTAGGCCAGACGCACGCAGTGACAGAAGCGGTGAACTTTTGTTTCGTGTTACACAAGAAGCAGGACTGGTTGATACAGGGTGTCCTGTGGGCTTTTAGATCATTCACCCAGATTCAGGGGCATTCCCACGCTCGTCTAGACCGGATTTATGCATCTTATACATTAGTTTCTAGCGGGCTTGTAAGCGACCCTATACCGGTTTCGTTTTCTGATTATTGCATGATAGTGACCCGGCTTGGTGGCAATGACCATTCAAAGTTTAGGCCCCAGTGGAAAATTGGGAAGCTAAACTCATCGCTGGTAAATGACCTAGAATTTATCATTCGTGTGCGCTCGCAGCTCTAATACGTTTTTCCGGAAGTCTACCATTGTTCGCCGCGTGGGAAATGTTCAAGCAGGAAGTACGTGTGATAGCAATTGAACTTGGCTAAGTTAAATCTTTCTGCAGGAAACATCAGGAGCAGGCACTTAACATAAACTTGTGTAACCTGTGTAAACTAGAATGTGAATCCCCTGGCTCATATGCGGACGAAATTGCTAGTGTCAAAAGTGAATTACAAAGGCATGATGCGCAACATGCGACAGGAGTGCCTTAATTCGATCTCGTGTCGAGCGTGCTTTGCATTGGGAACGCCCAACGCGGCAAGATTTTCTTGATGAACGTCATCATGTTACAGCAAAGCTGATTCTGGGATTAATGCGTAATGGCTCATTTGTTACGAGTACGAAGGAGGTTACGTCCGCATTCGCGAATTATTACTAGATGTTGTTTAGTGCCCCTCCTCCTGTGAGAAATTCCGACATTATCTCGCGTATCACATCTCTGGTGGCCCCTTTATCAGAAGATTTTCGTTCTGTAATTAGTAGTTCTTTCACGCAGCAGGAGGTAGAAGTAACAATTGATCAGTTATCTCTCTCAAAAACGCCTGGTCCTGATGGCATTTCCTCTGACTTTTATAAAGCTTTTAATACTGTTCTTGCTCCTATCCTGCTAGATGTCTTCGTGATGAGTTTTGATCTAGGAGCCCTTCTGGAGACGTTTACAAAATGCCACACAGTCCTAATTCCAAAGAGCACTGATGAAGAAACATTACGCTCAGTTGAACGCTATAGACCAATCACACTGGCAAATGTGGATTACAAGATTTTCGCTTAAATCTTATCAAATCACCTACAGTTCGCAATGTCGGTTCTCAGTGGCCCTCACCAGACGTGCGGCTTTAGAAGCCACGCCATTCAATGTAATGTACATATTGCGCGCACAATCCTCGAATCGTGCTCCTGCTCTCATGATCAGGTTGCTTTAATTCAGGTCGACCTCGTAAAGGCGTTTGATCGAATTCGTCATTCATTCCTGTTTTCTCTTCAGGAGCGAGCGAATGTTGGTTCTGTGGCACTGAAGGGGGTGCAACTTTGTTATAGGAATTGTTAAACTCGCCTGATTGTAAATGGCCACCTATCAAGCCCCCGTACTAATCAACTCTTCTGTCAAGCAAGGCTCTCCGATGTCTCCGCTGCTTCTTGCTCTGTACATAGAATCACTTTTTCTGAGTGCTTTATGTTACAGTAGTATCCATGGCTTCCCTCTCTTTGCAAATGAGGTTAAAGGGCTTGCATATACGGATGATCTTGCGTTTTTCTGCACTGACAAACCAAGCAAAGAAAAAGTTACATTCATCATAGAGCAAACTGGCATTGTTTCTGGTGCTCAGATCAATCACTCCAAGAGTTCCAGTCTTTGGTTGGGTTCGTGGGGCTCAACACCTCCCCTCTATGCCTGCATAGAGGGGAGGTGTTGACCGACGCGGTGGCCTTGTGGTAGAGCATCCGCCTCGCATTCGGGAGGTACCGGGTTCGATCCCTGGTGCCGCCGGTTACCCACCGGTTTTTAAATGGGTACAAGCTTTCCCCCGGCCTGGTGCTCGGCTCTTCTGGGGTGAAATGCTTGGGAAAAGGGGTCACGGCCCAAATAGTTGCGCCGATGTGGCAGTGATTCGTTCCGCCATCGGACAACAATAAGTCCGCCTTGGGCGGCAACAGCCCATTATGTGGCCCTTTTTTTTAGGACTGCTGCAGCTGAGGCTCTAAGGGAGCACTTCAGGTGAGGGGTCAAAGGAAGTACCTTTGAAAGACAAACAGAACCACCTATGCAGGCTGCGAGGTTCGAAACTGGGTTTGGGCCCACTGCGGAGGAGGGGCGCGCAGCGGGGTTTACGGAGCTTCTCCCAAACGCACACCCCTGGAAAAGCCGAGCGCCAGGCCGGGGGACGCTTGTACCCATTTTTACCGGTGGGTGTCCGGCGGTGGGTTTCGAACTAACCACCTCCCGCAGCCGAGACGGGCGCTCTAACCATTATGCCCCCTAAAAATCTGAGCGTTCCCCAGCATGCATTTATGCCAAGTGCAAATTCCTGGAAAGAGCGAGCTCCAGTCGTCCACCGTTATGCTTATACATTTGTCCGCTATCGGCTCTCAATCTTAGGTAGGGCTCAAGCCTGCAACATATTTTCGGTGACAAAAATATATTACGTGCTTCAGGTCCTCCATTGTACTAGAGATTACATTCAGCGTTCTCACCGAATATTTGCTACTTTTAATTTGTCATCAAATTTTGAACCGATTCGACGTGATAACCTATTCAGACATGCTCGTACAGGTGGGCTCGGCTTAGTGTATCTGTATGTAAGGCAGTTAGTTGCTTAGTTGCCCGTGTCTTCTTTTTTCGTGATTGTTCACATCCGACTGTTAGAGTTTCCTACAAGTTAATTTCAATAATCTGCTTCCCGACTCAGTGGTTTCTTCACATTTTACTGATCGCCCACAGTTACTATAGGATTTATGTAGAACGTTAATGCTTTGGTGATGTTTTTGACGATGTGATTCCTAATGAATACTTATATTCTGTTTCGCGTAAGATACCATACATGGAATTGATAGCAATGCTTTTTCCTCCACCACTGTATCGTACTTTATACTTTGGCGTAAAATGCAGATTTCTCCATGCACGAAATCATTTTTCTTTAAATTACATACTGAAGCTCTACCTGTTAACACATGGCTCTATAAAAAAATATTTTTGTATGTTCTGTAATCTGCCGTCTGTGTGATGTGCCTGAAACAATTGAGTACTGTTTCATTAATTGCAAAGACGCAATTCTCTTTTGGGACCTGCCGCAAAGAACTCTAAAGAAAAACTTTGTTCTAAATTAATACAGTGTGCGGTATCTTGCTGTTACACAATCTGATTACGAACCATATGACACGTTTTTCCTTATTGGACTTCACAGCTTGCGGAAGACACGCATGTTGGATCACAACGCTGAACCTGTTGTTCCACCTAGACTCCATTTTAGCAGAATGATGATGCAACTGAAGGACATTTATGATGAAAACAACTTTCAACCTGACTGGTTTCCGCTGGTGACACGGTGTTTATCTTTACCTGCCGTTTATTTGTGTTTTTTGTTGTCAGCACAACAACGGCTGAGTGCTTTGTAAATAATCTGTGTACATAATTTTTTTCTGTACATAACAACGTATAATAAATATCATGTAAAAAAAATCCGCCGTGGCGTAGTAGTTAGAATGTTTGCTTGGCGATCGTAATGACCTACGTTCGAACCACTTGTAAATTTTTAATTTTTTGTTTGGGAGTTTCAAATGTAGTCGTGTTACTTTAACCTGCTTGATTTTTCAGCCTGGTGTAATAATAATGCTAATAATAATTGGTTCATGGGAGGGAAAGGCGCAGTATATGTCACACTTGCTCTGTGGACACCTCAACCGCACCATAGGGAGGAAGGTGGGAGTGAAGGTGGAAAGAGAGAAAGGGGGAGCAGTAGTGGAGGGCTACGGAGGAATTTCGACCACCTGGGCATCTTTAACGTGCGCTGACATCGCACGGCACACGGACACCAGTTTGTTTCACCTCCATCGAAACTACACTGTAATCGAAACGCAGCCGCCGTGGTCGGTTTCGAAACCGAGAACACCGCCACAGTAGTCGGACGTCTTACCACTGCACCCCTCTGGCGGGGCTGAAAAAAAATCAGCCTGCTGTTCAGTTTTAGAGCGCAGCTCTTTGGCGTCCGTTCCTGGGTTTCGCGTCGGCGTCGTCGTCGGCCTCGTGACCAGCTCCGCCCCCCCTTTCATCCCCCCAGCGCTAGCAGCGACCGACTAATACCGCTGGATGCCGCTGACGGCGCTAGAGAGTCAAGATAACGTGACTGCATAGAACACCGTCGCCGCCATGCAGAAAGAGGAGGGGAGGGTCCCCCCCCCCCCGGTTCCTTGGGGGCGGATAGGGTGCTCTTCAGTTGCCGACGCGCCGGTTATTTCACGTAGGCCCCGGCACGTCGACGAATACGTGACCACCCCACGGCTAGACCTGGTTCTTGGCGCTGCGGAAGCGAGGGTACCATATTGTTTGCGTCGGCATCGGCGGCTTTGTCCCTGAAACCAACTCCGCAGCTGGGGTTGACTCACTATCGGCGTCAGCAGCATCAGTCAGTCGCTGCTATCTCTTCCCTCCTCCCTTTATCGCGTTGTCCGCTTGCTGCGCGCGCTTTTGCCCCCATCTTTTGCCGCTGGTTGTACACGCCGCCCCCTCCCCCCTCTTCCTGCGAGTCTCCGGTTGTCAAAGCGCCGGCTCGAACTTAATTCCTTTCTTCGCTCCTCCTCCAATGCAACCTCTGTGCGGTGGCAATCAGAGAGTCAGATCGGTGGCGGCGGATCTGTATATGTGCACCGCCCGAGCCGACACCGATGTTGGTAGTGGGGGACTTTAATGTTGACATAAAGACAAACAGGAATTTCTTCACACTTATGCGGGAGAACATCCCGTTCCTCTCGCTCGTAACGCGTCCCACGGCTGTGACAACCTCGCGAGGCACTTGTATAGATCTCGTCTTTGAGAATGAAGGATTGGTGTACCAAGTCGAACATATATCAGTCTATTTCTCCGACCACAAAGCTTCCTTCATGACTGTCAAGAACTGTTAGTGGAGTCTTTGTTAAAGGAATACGTGTGAAAAATAAAAAAAAAATTCTGTGATAGCGCATACATGTGTTGCTCGATTTCTTTGCCTCAATATATCGAAAAGGTGAAACAGCTTATTTGCTGCGCTAAAATTTCGCATTAGGAAGTAACGTAATCGTCGGAAATTGTTTTATTTGTTTTCTTAAACGAGGGCCGCGGACCATTTCCGGAATCAGAGCTCCGCGCGGTTTCATGCAGTTCAACCTGTATCAAATAACCCGAAATCGGACAAAACCGTAATTTCTGGAAAATATACCGGGCAGAGTGTCTCCGCTTCTGAGCAGAAGCCGGGCCGATCGATGAAGCTCAACCAGAATGAGCATGCCAGACTTGCCAGCGCACCAAATAAGGATCAAACCAAAAAGATTATGGAACTATTCCGTATATAAAGAGCACGCGTCGTTTCACATATACCTCGAAAATATGAAACCGTCGAAGTGTGCGCTAGCATGTAAATACGCGCGTCGCGTCGCGTCGCTTTTGCGCCTGCAACCGTCGCAGCAGCTCCTACGACCTTGCGGTGCATCTTCATATCTGCAACTGAAGATCTCCTGCCATCTCCCGCCAATGCTCGCTGTCCGCAGCCAGGGGAACGCTCACGAAGATTGCCACTGCCTTTATAACCCGGAAGCCGTCCAGCGCTGCCGATCACCTTCGCCCCGCCACTACGATTCTTCTGAGCCGCGAGACCAATCTAGAAATTCCTGTAGGGGAAACTCGACGCAGTAGCCTCTGGAGGTGTGGCTGCTCGACAACAAAAAGTACAAGACCCTCCAACGACGATTACCAACCAGCCCAAGTTAACGACAAGCCGACACCGCGACCAATTGTGACTGCTTCTCTACGACACCGCACCTCTTTGACGCACCGAAGCCGAGACCGGACACCTAAGCATTACTGCAGCGAGACGTCACCGCCAGCCAATTAAGACCTTTCAATTAACGGCATCGCCGTAACCGCTTTGGTGGATACTGGGGCCGAGTATTCCATACTCAGTCATTCGCCGCGGCATTGAAGAAGGTTACGACAGTTTGGAACGGCCCACAGATACGTACCGCTGAAGGACATTTGACAACACCTAGAGGAATATGCACAGCGCGATTCACTGTTCAAGGCCGAACCTTCCCGAGAACGTTTGTTGCGCTAGCGTATTGCTCAAGAGACGTTGTACTGGGTATGGACTTCCTGACGAAAAACGGCGCCATTATCGACCTTCAAAGTCAGTCGGTTCAGTTTTCGACTGAGAATGCCCTCGAAGATATCTGTGTTCTGCCGGCGCCGCTACACATTATAGGCGAGAACGTGGCTGTACCTCCCCGCTCCAGTGTGATGGTGACCGTCGGTGCGCACACCCTCCGGGGAGTTGAAGGTGTGAACGAGATTAAACCGCTTTTTAAAGAGATTAAAGAGATTAAAGTGCTAGGAACTCATGAATGTCAAACATATTTATGAGCGGCCGCCGGCCGTCGCTTACCGTGGAGTTGCGCATATCGACTGCAAACGGGTCAATGCCGAAGTTTTTTTTGTACAGGTTTCTGTTCGCATCGCGCAGACTACTGACAAATCGAATTGCCACTCATGATGCCGAGTGAGCTTTGATTACAGTGGTGCTGGCATAAGGTAGAGCGGCGCAGTAAACGGATGCGCACCAGCTAACCTAAGCCGCCGACTATACTAGTCAGAACAGGATGCAAAGATGGCCTCGGCTGCATACAGGCCACCATGATAGCGACGTCAGCTGTGATGTTACATTGGCACTTTAACTGATGTTGCTCGGGCTGTCGTCATCCTCGAAAATGGCAAAGTCGACTTACTTCTCACCAATTTCACCAACGAACACCGGTATCTCAGTAAGGGAACAACAATCGCTTATATTGGTGCCATTGCTGAAACTAGGTGCGTGCAAAGAGAGACCGGAAAGCGTGGCGTGACGTGGTCCATAGGACCACGAAGAGTCGGACACGACTGAACGACTGAACTGAACTGAACTGAAAGTTTAACTTGTGATTCTCGACCGGAACAAGAGAAAGTCGCCGACCTAAAGTACGACATCAACCCGGCACTACCGCAGACGGAGCAAGATATCCTGAGGAACCTCCTCAATCGCTAAAGAACTTTGTTCGCTTCGCTACCACGCGTCGGTCGAACACACCTTGTAAAACATCGATTATTACGGAATATACAGTACAACCACTCCGACAGTCGCCCTGTCGTCTCTCATCTAAACAACGTGCTGCTATTGCCACTCAACTTAAGGAAATGCTTGATCACGACGTTATTCGACCATCTCAGAGCTCCTGGGCGGCACCTGCCGCCCTTGTTAGGACGAAAGACGGCACATTACGGTTCTGTGTTGACTACCGGCGAATGAACAATGTAACTAAAAGCGATGTTTACCCCCTGCCCAGAATCGATGACGCTTTAGATCGCCTATGCAACACCAAGTATTTCTCTTCCATGGACCTCAAATCTGGGTACTGGCAAATCGAGGTAGACGAGAGGGACCGCGAGAAGACAGCATTTATCACTCCAGATGGGCTGTACGAGTTTCAGGTTATGCCTTTCGGCCCTTGCTCCGCGCCGGCGACCTTTCAAAGGCTTATGGACAACGTTCTCGCGGACCTGAACTGGCAGACGCGTCTCGTACGCCTGGATGATGTGATCGTTTTCGCCCCAAGTTTTTCACAGCACATTTGTCGCCTCGAGGTGGTACTGCAAGCTATAAAGTCATCCGGCCTTACTAAAGGCAGACAAATGTGACTTCGCCTACGAAGAATTGAAATTTTTAGGCCACGTCTTAAACAAAGAAGGGATCTTTCCTGATACCGAGAAAACTGTTGCCATCGCGATTTTCCCGCTGCCATGAAACCAGAAGGAACTTCGGCGCTTCCTCGAGGTATGTCTGTACTACCACTGCTTTCTGCCAAATTTCTCAAAAATCGCCGCGCCCCTAACGTATCTCACCAAGGCAGATGTACAGTTCCATACAATACAATACAACTATTTCGTATATAAAGAGCAGACGTCGTTTCACAAATACCTCGAAAATATGAAGGCGTCGAAGTGTGCGTTAGCAATTATACGCGCGTCGCGTCGCTTTTGCGCCTGCAACAGCTCCTGCGACCTTGCGATGCATCTTCATATCTGCGACTGAAAATCTCCCCCCATCAACGCGAATGTGGAAGAACGAAAGTATGGTTTTGCTAGCTAGGCCAGAAATATGCTCCAGAAAAAATAAATAAGCGTCACTGACCATCCAAAGATACACAGCCGCACACCGGGCGACGCTTTCTCGAATGTTTACATATTGAAACCGCTAAGTCCGAAATGTATTCATTAACGTCGCTGCTCCACTGATAGCACGTAAAAGTAAAATGCCCAGTACTACAAGTATTAGTGGACCGGATATTTCTGTGTGTAGGAAAACTTACAAGCGTTTATAGACGTTGACAAAACAAATCAGCACTAGTAAATTATGATATCTTGAGGTGTGTCTGCAATAGAGAGAAGAAATATAAAGATACCGGAAATTTGCGAACCCTCGTGATAGCCTGGAAAAAGATTCAGCGTGTTTAAGGACGATTGATAAATTGCGAACACAAATTTTATGCTAAGATAAATATACATAGAACGAAATAGTAAAATTAGCAACATATACTGCATCATAATCCCTCTAACCATAACCCGCCGTTCAGTAGTGGGTAAAGAATCCGTTTAAGAGCGTGCAGACCGAAGTTTGAATCAATGCTTGTTGCTGGAAATTCTTAATTTTCAAATGTAGGGTTACTTTATATTGTTGCATACTGTTCCCAGCCTGGCGACGCGGTTTTTCCGGATATGAAAGCCATCAATAATACCGGATATTCCTGTATCCGAGCACCGCGCGGTTTCTTTCCGTACTTTCCTGGGCAGTATGGGAATTTCCTGAAATGGCCGACAGTTCTGTATCCCAGATCCTGTGCAATAAACCTGTTTAAGATTCTTTTTCTGGATTTTATACAGGATTTTTCATTAGGGTCCCAGCTGTCGTTATTGCTTTGCGATAGAGGACCCTAAATCGCACCTTTCGCTGCTATGCAAATTTAAGCGGAACATGCTTGGTTTCTGTTTTTGTCCCGTAAGAATTTCCATTAGCATTAAGTCAATTTCTTTCGAGTTGATTTCGTTCAATGTTGCCGCAATATTCCTCTTAACCAACGTTGTGCCACGAGATTTCTTACCTCTCTCACTTGAACAATATTGGTATCCCGGGAGTTTTACTGCTTTACTCGTCTCTTGCATGGGTATAGCTAGCAGTTTCTCGTTTAGTAGCGTCAAGTACTGTTGCACTAACGCCCACATGCGTTGGAAGCCACGACTGTTCCACTGCCAGATTGAAGACTCTCTTGGAGCTAGCCGAAGTTTTCCTCAGCTTTTTGATGCATTCTTTGATGGCAACTTATTCTGACCTTTGCAGTTGCTCTTCGCCCGTAAGGGTTTGGATCTAGATTTAAATTTGGTTTACGTATTGCTCCCATAATGTTTTTCATGAAAGATTCAAATATAGCTTCAATTTTGGCTTGTAATCTTTTCTCTAGTGCCACCAATGGATGAACGTAGTCTCCTTTGCGTTTTATTGGGGGCAGTCTAGCCGATTCTACAATTATCGTTTCCTCTTCCGGTGCCGCAGGCTGCGCGGGAGTCCTCGTTTCCGTGCTTGACCTTGGGAAGGCCTCGGTGATTTTCGTCGGCGGTCGTTTCGACTTGCTGTTGGTGGTTCTGAAGTTGCTGGTGCTTGCATTCCTTGCGTTCCCATTGCCTTTTCTTCACCTCTTATGGAACGCAGTAGAGGTCTCGACATTGTCGAGTTCTCGTCACTGAGCGGTTGTCCTTTCCCGCACAGTTGGCTCTTGCTCTCACATAAATGGTCTTTTGTTCGTTTTTCTATGCCACAGCCACAGCATTTCTCATTTTCGGGGTTCGGGCAGACAACCTCGTGGTGTCCGAGCCGGCTGAATGCTTTGCAAACTTCGAACATCTTGCGGTAGATAATGCAGCGTTGCGCCACGGGCATTAGTCTCAACTACCGCGGCACCTATTTGTCGTCAAACAGTATTGAAACTGTCCTCCAGTTTGTTCCCAGTCTTTGCACTCCAAGGACAGGAGGATTCCCGTAGATTTGAAGCCATTTCAAAATATCTTCATCCGAAAAGGACAAAGGAACTTTATGTATGACGCCTTTCCCGCCGTCCTCCGGCACTGTGATGTAGGCAGTCAGTTTATTTTTTTCTCCTTCGAACATGAGCTCCAAGTCGGCGTACTTTCCCTTCATTTCCGCACTGACGGTGGCGACAAGAATGGCATGTTGCTATACGTTCAATGAGAAAACATCCTCTCCGGTCGCTTCAGGGACTATTACATCAGCCAAATACTCACTTCCGTATTTTAATAGACGTAAGAGCCCAGCGCGTGGCCTCATGACTATTTTCTCGGTGCGTCTGGAACATGGGCAAATTGCCTTTCCACCGACTTTGCCGCTATCTTGCTACCTGCGAGCTTCTCGGCATTGGTTGTTGGTTGGTTGTACAACTTTTAATTCCATCAGAAATGGGAGTCCTTTTCCCCGCCTCCGGCACGCGTGCCAGGGAAGACGGGGAGTCGTGCGCCCGCGGATTAGAGGCTGGCAGGTAGCCCTTGGCTTGTTGCGGCCTCTTCCGCCAGATGGACGGTGCGGTGCTGGATCACAGGGTCCGCGCTTCGCAGCAGGGTATATCAGGCTTCTCTACTTGTAATATTTTGTCCTATCCCTGGAGATTGTGGGCACTCCCAAATTATGTGGTCGAGGGTCCCTCTCGCCCCACAGTGTTTGCAGAGATCATTGCCCCTAAAGTCTGGTAGCGCGTGAAACGCCCGGACCGGGTTCATAAACCTGTTAGTTTGGAGCCGCCCCCACGCGACAGCTTCTCTATTATTTAGTCTAACATTTGGCGGGGGTACCAGTCTACGTCCCAATTTGTATAGGGTCGATGATTTCTCCGTAATTTTGCAGACGCTCGTCGTATGCCCACTGTTCGGGGGGCTCGACGGCTACCCGGAAGTAGAGAGCTCGGGCTAGCTCGTGAGCCGCCTCATTACCAGGCACGTCAGTGTGAGCGGGTGTCCACAATTAACTGAATTTTCTTATGCAGCGTTCTTTGGGTGAAGATTTTGGTCGCCTCCGGCGATATCCCCCCTCCCTTCCCAAAAATTTGATGGCCGTGTTGCTGTCACTAATTATGAACTTCGCTTCGTTCCTACGCAAGCTATCGCTATCGCAACTTCCTCCGCAGTCTCTGCGTTGCGGCCTCTGATGGCTGCCGCGGATACCGGTGCCCCTCGGCCATCGACTACCGAAGCTACCGCCGCACCTGTTCTGCCACTTGCCGCATCAACATAGACTATACTTCCTTTGATCCCATGTTCTTGAACCGTCGCTCTAGAGCTTCGGCTCGTTTGTCTCTTCTTTCGACATAAAATTCTGGATGCACATTTCTAGGGAAGGTGGGGGGGGGGCTACCAAGGCGTTCCTGATTTCACTATTAATTGTGACATTTTTTAACTCCTCTGTCTGGGTTGAAGCCTACTTTTGCAATGATTACCCTGCCCGTCTCGATCGTGCTTAGTCTCTCTAATTGGGAGACTCGCACTACCTCCGCCAAATCTGCCCACGTATTATGCACCCCAAGTTAGAGCCGTCGTTCGCTCGAGGTACCCATGGGCAGTTCTAGCGCCTTCTTAAAGCATCTTCGAATCAGGCAGTCTAACTTCTCTTTTTCGCCGGCCTTGATATTCAGGCAGGGCGTGGCGTAACTGATTCTGCTTATTACGTATGGCTGGATTAGTTTTAGTAAATTTATCTCCTTGAGGCCTCTTCCTTTAGTGGTGACCCTCCTCAAGAGCCCGAGGGTTTGCATCGCGTAACTTTCTACTTTTTTCAGGACCTCTCCGTTATGGCCGTAGGATTCAATGACCATCCCCAAAATCCGGATCTGATCTACTTCTGGCGCCGGTTTACCCTCCACCTGATTATGAACCTCCCCGCTATTTTTGCAGCGGAGGTACTTTGGGTTATAAGCGAAGTACTCAGATATATGCTGGGTGCACGAAAGTCCCCTTTTAGCCGCGTAATCGACAGTAATGTCGGTCGCTGCCTGTAGGCGTTCCTCCCTACTCGCATCGCTCCCATGGTTATTCCAGAGATTGATATCGTCCGCATGCATGCTAAAATTTAGCCTCTTGATTTGGTAAGTTTACCCGGGAGGCCTCTCATTGCCACATTGAATAGGAAAGGCGACAGCACTGAGCCCTGCGGTGTGCCTTTGCTTCCTAACTCTATCGCAGGAGATTCTAAATTTTGAAATATCATGCAGACTTTTCTCCCTGATAAGAAGTTCTTTTATGTAGTTGTACGTTCTCTTCCCTACTAGGAGCACTTCGAGCCCTTCGAGGATAGCCTCGTGCCTGACATTGTCGAAGGCCTTGGTGAGGTCTAGGCCCTGGATCACTTTGACGTCTCTCCATCGCGAGTCTATGATATCATGCTTTAGTCTGAGCATTACGCCCTGCGTGCACAAGTGTGGTCGGAAACCGACCATTTCTTGCAGCCACAGGTTGTTTTGCTCCATGAAGCACGTTAATCTCGTCTGTATTACTTGCTCCAGCAACTTCCCTACGCATGAGGTTAGGGAAATCGCTCTGAAATATTCCAATTGCGGGGGTTTTTCCTGGTTTGGGTGTTAGTATTATGTTTGGCGTTTTCCATTGATCTGGCAACTGGCTCGTTTCCCAAACTTTTCCAATGAATTCCGTTAGAAGACTAATAGAGTCATCGTCCAGATTCCTTAGCAATTTATTGGTGATCCCATCGGGGCCCGGGGCTGATTTAGTTTTTAATCTTACTAATTCCGCCCTTACCTCTGCCTCCGTGTTGGGGGCGTCAAGCGCCTCGTTGGGCGTGCCATCGTAGCTCAGGAGGGGGGAACGCTGGTTGTCTGCAACATACGTTTTACTAACGTATTCATAAACGCCGCATCGTCTCCTTAAAAGGCGTGTCTGACTTTTGCAAATCTTATTCCCGATTGAGTTTTTGAATTTGTTGGGTCCAGCAGATGCCGGAGCATGCCCCACATTTTGGAGGGATTCATGCCTCCCTCCATTTCATCGCATCTGCTGAGCCAGTTTTGTTCGCACAATTTGATCGCGTAACTCAATTTCCTTGTTATGCCTTGCGATTCATATTCTAAGATTTTTTTTCCACTTTTGCTTTTTCAGCCTTCGTTCCATGCTTTGTTTAGCGTCCCGAATTTCGCTAGTATAAATCCTTTAAGGTTTTTGAAAATGTCAGGTCTGGGGATGTGTCCGCGCGTATACGCTCTTACCCGTCCTCGTTGGATGATCGGGATCCATATGGAGGGTGAGACCTAGCTCATGCGTGTCCTCCCATAGCTGCCTGCCTTTGGTGTCTTGTATAGCATGGCCCCATGTTTGATGTCTGGCGTTAAAGTCACCAACGATCAGCAAGGGATTATTCCCGACCGCCTTGAAGGCTTTGCGCATAAGGGCCCTAAATCTAATTTTCGTATGCTTGGGCGAGCTGTGGAGCAGTCGGCTATCTGCTATACCAGGAGCGTCGTCTCCTACAAGCGCCTTTGTCGCCTCACCAACATGGCGTTTGAGTGCCTCCGTCCATCCCTCAATGTTCTCAATCCGTTCTAATTGCGCGGTGGCCCTGATTTCTCTAAATTGATCCCATTTCGTAACGGCCGGCTGGCACGCTCTGTGCGTTTTAGCGCCCTCTTTGAGGACCGAAACGACAATGAAATGGTCACTACCAACATTTTGCTCCGAATTTCGCTAGTATAAACCCTTTAAGTTTTTTGAAAATGTCAGGTCTGGGGATGTGTCCGCGAGTATACGCTCTTACCTGTCCTCGTTGGATGATCGGGATCCATATGGAGGGTGAGACCTAGCTCATGCGTGTCCTCCCATAGCTGCCTGCCTTTGGTGTCTTGTATACCATGGCCCCATGTTTGATGTTTGGCGTTAAAGTCACCAACGATCAGCAAGGGATTATTCCCGACCGCCTTGAAGGCTTTGCGCATAAGGGCCCTAAATCTAATTTTCGTATGCTTGGGCGAGCTGTAAATGTTAAGAAGGGATAGGCTGGGATCCTTCTTTCGTCCCGTTAATATCTCGAGAAATACGTTCTCGATATCTCCAGAATTTAAACCGTGTTCTATCACCGCTACATTGCGCTTGACAAAGGTCGCCACCGTCGATTTCAAGCCTCTATCGCTGTTACACACCTGGTATCCCATTAGTTTGGCTCCCTTCCCTGTTTCCTGAAGGGCGACGCGAGGGGGGTCTCAGTAATGAGTGGAAGGTAGTGCTGCAGCAGCGCTCTCTTGCGCTGAATTGCCTGTTGACGTCATGAGCGTTCGTGACGGTACGTTGTGCGCCCCCTGTTGAACACAACTAGCATATCACTGAACGCGTCAAAGTTCACCGGCGTTCTATAATTCCATAAAACTTGTTGCTGGGCTAGTTGGTGATACATTCTTAGGATAAAAATGTAGCGCAGAGCGATGAGGACGAAGGAAGGGACGCAAACACGAACGCTTGCTCTATAATTCGTTTACAGTAGCGGAAAGGTGCGGTAATGGAAAGGCATGGTAGACAAGCTTGCTTCATAAGAGGGTTTCACGAGATAGGGAGGTGCAGTCGGGAAATCTTCACGCGCGGTGGGATGGCTGCTGCTTCCCCTACGGGGCTGGGACTGGTAGGTTACCGCTGCTTAATTGCGGCGGTCACAAGTTTGCCATCGGTTTCGTATCTGTTGTAGGCCGTCACTGCACCCGCCACCGCTTCGGTGGTGGACGACGGCTCTTGCGACGTGCGTCTTTCCCTCCCTCTTCTTTTATTGCGAAAGGAATACTACTCGAGGTTTCGAGCCTACCGCGTGGCGCGGCCGCACCCATGCAGCGCTGTGACCTTACACCCCACGTTACGCTAGGGTGAGAGCTGGGCTACCAACTCAAGCGGTTGGCGTAGCTGTTGTTGTCGTTATCAACTTTATTTTTCCACTGATGTAGGAGGCCCCCTACTCCCCGCCCCCGGCACGCAGGCCTATGGGACGGAGGCCGGGGCCTCCGCGATTAAAGACAGGCGAAGCGCCAGTGTTTCTTTGCGGCTTCAGCCGCCAGGCGGATAGCTTGCTGCTGGGTGGCGGGGGACTCGCTCCGCAGCAGCAGTTCCCAGGCTTCTCTAATATTTATGTTTTTCTTGGCACCAGGGGAATCAAGGCATTGCCAGATTATGTGATCCAGAGTACCCCTTTCCCCGCAGGTTTCGTATTTATCGTCCGCCTTTTCCTCCACTTGCGTGTGGAAAAGCCAGACGGGACTTGGGAAATTCCCAGCTTGGCGGCGCCGCCAAGCGACGGCCTCCTTGTGAGTTAGCGTTCGATCGGCTGGTGGCAGGAACCTTCTGATAAGTCTGTAGTGTTCTAAAAGTTCCTTATAAGTTTGCAGCCTCTCATCCATCCCATCGCAATCAGGTGGCTCTACAGCTGCCCGGAAGTAGAGAGCTCATGCTAGCTCGTGTGCCACCTCGTTGCCGGGGACGGACTCGTGCGCGGGGGTCCAAATAATTCGAATCTTTCTTTCAACTTTTCCTTTCTCTAAACGTTTGGCTGCCTGCTTCGAGACCATCCCTTTTCCAAAGCTCCAGAGAGCTGTTTTGCTGTCACTAATAACTATGCTGGCTTCCGTTACAACGCAAGCGAGCGCTACTGCAACTTCTTCAGCCGTGTCTACATTTCGGCTTCTAACGGACGCGGCGGCGGCGGGCACGCCACGGCCGTTGACGACCGCAGCCACCACCGCCACCGACGTCCCGCTAGTCGCGTCCACGTAGACGACCTCCTCCGGCTTCATTTTCCCCGCTTTCTTTGCGATAGCCTCGGCCCTCTTTTTTCTCCTCTGCTTGTTGTACGTAGGGTGCATGTTTTTATGTAGGGGGCTGGGACACTATTATATATTCGCGACACTTTCGTGGAATGTCTACTTTGAGGTTTGTTCCTCTATCTGACTGCAGTCCCACCCAGCCGAGGATCGTTCTGCCCGTGGTGGTTCTGCTCAATCTTTCTAGTTGCGCAATGCGCACAGCCTCCGCTAGTTCCGTCCAAATGTTGTGCCCCCTCCCCCTCACTTCGAGGAGGCGTTCAGGCGAGGTCGAGATGGGTAGTTCCAGAGCCCTCTTCGCGCATCGTCTGATGAGTGCGTCTATTCTCTGCTTTTCGTCTGAACTGATGTTTAGGAATGGTGTGACGAAACATATGCGGCTAGTGATGTAAGCCTGCATTAGTTTAAGGAGGCTTCGTTCCTTAAGGCCCCGACCCTTGAGTGCGATTCTCCTGAACAGACCCGTGACTTGCGTGTAGACAAACAGTTCCGATTTTTGTGGAGAGCACAAGAGGCCCTTTCGGTCACGTAGGACACCACGGTGTCCGCCGCCGCTTCCAAGCGCTCCTCTATGCTCGCATCACTCCCCTGGGTGGCCCACAGGTTGACGTCGTCCGCGTAGATGCTGAATTTTAAGTTTCATCAGTTCTGCCGGGAGGTTTCGCATGGCAACATTAAAGAGGAACGGGGACAGCACCGAACCCTGTGGCGTACCCCTGCTTCCTAGTTTGACGGTGGAGGATTCAGTGTCCTGAAACTTTATCTTTATCGTTCTACCCGACAGGAAGTCTTTTACGTAGTCGTACGTTTTCTTTCCGACCCCCAATTCTTGGAGGCCAAAAAGAACTGCCGCGTGTTTTACGTTATCGAACGCCTTTGTCAGGTTTAGACCTAGTAGTACCCTCGCGTCCCTGGTTTCGCTTTCTATGATGTCGTGTCTCAAGCGGAGCATTACGTCCTGTGTGCACAGGCCGGGCACAACCTAACCATTTCGTGCGGCCACAGGTCGTTAAGCTCCATGAAACGCGTTAGTCGTGTTTGGGCTACACGCTCTATCAATTCCCTGTATAGGATGTTAGAGAGATTGGTCGTAAGTTCCCTAGTTCAGGGGGTTTGCCTGGCTTCGGTATCAAAATTACGTTTGCCGTCTTCCACTGTTGTGGAAGGCGGCCTCTGTCCCATACGATTCTCATGTATTTGGTGAGCGTGCGGATGGAATTATCGTCCAAATATCGGAAAACCTTGTTGGCTGGGCCGGCAGCCGACTTTGTTTTTAGGCCTAATGTTTCGGCGCGAACCTCCGCCTCCGTGATCGGCGCGTCTAGGGCCTCGTTTAAGGCTCCTCCGTAATCCCGCAGGGGTAAGGTTTGTGTGTCGCCTACGTACATGTTAATTAGTTTCGCCATGAGTTCCCCGTCCTTTCCCTCGAACGCGTGTCTAACTTTCGTAATTCTTATGCCCGATTGAGTTTTCGAATTGTCAGGATCAAGTAGGTGTCTGAGTAGGCTCCACGTATTAGCAAGGCTCATGTTCCCTTCCATCTCGTCAACCCTACTACACCAGTTTTGTTTGCAAAGTTTTACTGCGTAATCTTCAATCTCTTTGATATATCTTGCTATCCTTCGCCTAAGGTTCCTGTTCAATCTTTGCGACCAGAAACGCCTATTCATGCCGCATTTCGCTTCCCACATATGAAGGAGTTTGCTGTCAACCGTCACCGGCGCATCGTCCTCCCGTAGGGTCGTGACTGCTTTCTCTACTTCTATCTTCAGCGTCTCTGCCCATTGCTCTATGTTTCGGATTTCGTATCCCGATTCGCTGTTTTCTCTGATTTGCCTAAATCTGTCCCAATCGGTGATTTTGGGCTTTTTGAAGCGATGCGTTTTGACGCCTTTGCTGAGGGTGAGAGCCAGAATAAAGTGGTCACTGCCTCAGCGCGTGACGTCACACCCCACGTGACACAAAAGCGGTAGGCGTGGCGCTCTAGAGGCGCAGCTGGTGCTCACGCAGTACGTGACGTTAGGGACGTTCATACGGCTTCGTTAAAGCGGGGCTTCATATGTGGGCTGGCAGGAGTTTCTAACTTGGGTCTCTCGTTTCACACGGGACGGTTATGTCAAAATCAGCCAGCTAGGACCATGGTATTTCGTTACCCCTATAGGCCACTAAGGCACATTCATACGGCTTCGTTAAAGCGGGGCTTTATATGTGGGTTGAGGAAGAAGAAAAAGAGAAGAACGCTCGGTCAGACGCAGCTATAGCTTTCGCTCAATATTTGGTTCAGCAGTGTTGAATCCTTATAATGTTTTTCTTCTCAATTTTCCTTTCTCTCCGCACAAGGCAGCGGAGGTGGCTTAGCTACAGAGCCAGTAGCCGGCCCGTGAATTTTCTTCTCCTTCTTCCTACAGTCGCAATAAAACATACTTCACCCTCGATGAGAGGTGTGGAAGATCAATAACTGTCTGCTCTCAGAGAAAATTTTTAAGCACGCTGTACCTACTGTTTAGAAAGACATATGGTCACGCCATGATCTGTCAGTTTTCAAAAGTGAATCTTGTTTAAACAGCAGACCAAAAGCTTGAAAAACAAAGCCTCTGCAAAAATTGCATTCCTGCAGAAACATCATCTTCGTGAGCTAGGGCGCCCTCTAACTGAGCTACATGAGCTAGAGAGGGTTGAAGAAATTCATAACGTAAAGGCAGAGCTTCAACAATTTGTGACGGAAAGATACAGAGAGGCCCTGGTAAGGTCTAGGACACGAAGGTTTTTTGACGAAAAACCTTAATATCGGGTCCTGAGTGATGAAAGAGAGAATGCTCTTGCGGGTGAAATATTGTAAATTCAGTACGGTGATTGCACATACAGTGATAGTCCTGGTATTCTCTCTGCTTTCTAGGACCATTATCGAAAGCTGCTCGGCAGCTGCGAAGATCCAAATCAGGGTTCCGATTATAATTCCTTACTTGAGAACTTTCATCGACTTGACAATGAAAATTGTGCTGTAGTCGAGGCACCCAACGCTTTGGACGAAATTAAGTCAGCCGTTTCTGGCCTTCACAGCCACAAATCTCCTGGCCCAGACGGTATTGCTAGCGAATTCTATAGAACATTTTCGCTTTGCCTAGAACCTGTTTTGATGGAAGGTTTCCAAGCATCTTATGATGAGGATTTCCCGTCGCCCACTTTCTATTCCGGCCACACAATATTAATTCCCAAAAGCTAAGATACCAATCGGTTGAAAACTGATGAAGGATATCGTCCTATTTCCCTCAGTAATGTTGATTTCAAAATTTTGCCAAGGTTATTTGTTGTCTTCTGGAGCTGGTCATTATGAACTTGATAGGTTCGCATCAGGTATGTGGTAATAAAGGGCGCAGTATTCAAACACACATCTATATTGCACGTTTAGTAATGGAGACAGTATCAGATGAGACGGGCCAAGTAGCTATGATTCATATTGACCTGGCAAAATTTTTTTATAATTTTCGGCACGATTTCGTGTTCGCGGTTTTAGAGCATGCAAACATTGCTGACGTTTTGCTGAAATGCATAAGGCTGTGCTATATGAACTCGCCAACGAAGCTAAAGAAACCAATACCACTGGAATCATCTGTTGTTAATGATGTCTATTGCCTCCATTGTTGTTTGCCTTATATCTAGAACCCCTCCATCTCAGTATAATTTGAACTGTGCAGCAATCCGTGGGTTCTCTCTGGCTCAATCTGAAGCTAAGATCGTAGCCCACGCAGGTGATATACCCACTTTTGTTCTGACAGAGAGAGTGTACTTGAGGCTTTACACTTGACTAAACAGTTCTGCGTTGTGTCATGCACGGCTCTTAATTTATATAATTGCAAACGCTTTTGCTTGTGTCATTGGGGCACTATAGGCCCAGACGGTTTAGAGTCATATGTTGGGATTGTAGTCCTCTTCAGTACCTAGTGGTTCCGCTGCACTAAATTCGCAGCACGTAGCCTACTGGGATTCACAAATCGTATATATGCGGCGACAAACACAGGCTTGTATGGGTAGGGAACTCTCAGCATTTGCTAGGGCACATGTCTATTACATATTTTTGTTTGCAAAGCTTACGTATTTCCTTAAAGTCCTGCGTTGTACGAGGGGGAAGGTACAAGTAATACACACAATATTAGCAACATTTGTGCGACGCTCTCAATGGGAGCCCATGCGGCGTGGCAGTTTGTTCCTCCCCTTGGAGTTTGGTGGAGTGGGCATTGTTCATTTGTTTGTGCCTCAACTTGTTTCCTGGTTTTCCTTTTTCAAATTGGCAAACCAACCGTTTCTTATAGCTGTGCTCAATAGGCGTTTTAGCCCTCATTTTCCTTGCTTATCAGCGCCGACTGGGCAGCCTAGTGAGGGGCCTTTATGGGTATTCTTTAAGGAGGTTGCTGACACTTTCATTTTCCGTACTCTGCGTTTATCTATAGATTACCTGTATAGCCTCTCGAGAATGCAGATAACCCACCTTCTCACTGAGTCTTTGTTCATTACACCGTTGTATCGGCAGCCTTATCTGGGGTTTTTGGACACCACTGCTCTAAAGCGTGTTAGGCGAATGTGCATTCAGGAAGCCGCGAAAACGTTATTTTTCAAATTACACACAGCGACGTTGCCTGTCAAGGCATTTCTTCATTATAAGGAGATGTTTGTTCCCTGGACGATGAATTGTCATCACTGTAACGTGCATCAGACAAGGAATGATTGCTTTATTCTGTGCCGTGATGCTATGTTCTTTTGGGGCATACTACAAAGAGCTTTCAAAAAGGATATTGAAGTTGCATCCTATACTATTAGACTTATGCCTCCAGATACAAACGTTGTTGTGCCTTGTGATCTATTTGTGCTGGTGGGACTGTTCATTCTTTGGAAAAGCCGTATGATGGACAGGCATGTCGAGCCACCAAGATCGTCTAAATCATTTTTTCGGGAGCAGTAAGCTGTGATAAGAAGTGTATATGCTGCACGCGAAGATCCTTCAAACTGGATGCCGTACCTAGATGCATGCGTGTGCCTTTAAGAATGTTGATGTTTTGATGGAGGTGCATTGTCGGCCTAGGGATATGGCGGGCTCGTATTAAGCAGCCCGGCAACTTCAAACATGTACAAGCCTAACTAAGTGGATTTTTTTTTCACTAAGGATTTCTCATGCAATAAAGAAAAAAAAAATCCGGGGCGTGACGCAGTTGGTGAAGAGCTGGGCTGGGGATCCAAGCGATGGAGGTTCGATTCCCGGTGGAGACAATGCTTATTCATTTATTTTTAACTCTCGCTATCGAAAGCATCACACCTCTGCTGGCAGCTTTCTGCTGCCATCCGTCAGTCGACAACGATGATGCATTAAATGCTTTCGCCTTGGTAATTTTCGCACACGCCAATGCTCAATTCAAAGGCGGTGAAGGAGCATCTAGGTGAAGCCGCAAACGGTTAAACTTAGAACATTGTCGAAACCACGGTCAAAACACAGACATGTAGCTGGAAGCTTCGAGATACAACTCGACGCATCTTGCGCGGCAAACAAAATGATAAAGCGCCGTCTCGCGATAATGAGCATGAACAAATACAGAAATGATCCGCACGCTGGAATCAAAGTGATAAGGCAGCGTACCGGCGGCTGTAGAAAAAAAAAACAAATAAATATTTGAATAGATCGCGACATTACTCCGTCATTAAAAAGGCATTCGTATTGGCGCTTACAAATAACGACATAAAGCGAAACAAAATACGATAAATTAAAACAACTAGGGCCATTAGCGCGCGTAATACAATGCTTTAGGTGCACAACCTGGATGATTTCTTGGTGCGCCCTGTCCCATTGGGATCTGGTCGTGCCGTCGGGGATGATATATTAGGCGCTCCGGTGCCCCGAAGAACTTTGTATGAGCCTAAGTAACGCTGCAAGATTTTCTCACGCATTCCGCGGCGGCAGAGCGGCGTCCAAAGCCACACTTGATCTCACGGACTGTACTCTGCGTCGCATCTTCGCAAGTTGTACCGCTGGGCGTCGTTGTGTTGCTGGTGTTTGACGCGAAGCCGGACGAGCCGTCGGGCTTCCTCTGCAGGTTGTAGGTAGGCGGTGACGTCAATGTTGTCTTCTGTCACGTGCAGCAGCATCGCGTCGACCGTCATCGCAGGTCTGCGGGTCGCGAGTAAAAAATATTATCACATGTCACGGATTACAGGATCACCGGAGTCAACACATGACGCTGCGGTTGGCGAAGAAGCTGATAATGAGAGTACCAGGCAGTTCTCATTCTTGAGTGTTAGGGATGTGCAGAGCAATTTATTTTTGCAGACATGAAATAAACAAAAAACAAGCCATCGCTGGTCATGACGACAGAGACAAAAGGAAATGTCACATGCTCGGGTGGTGGCATGTTTCATAAAGAGTTCTTCCTGCAGTCCTCCCGTGTGCTGCAAAAATGAGAAGGGCTGGTATACATGCCTGCGATCCGCAGTGCCGCATGGTGAAGTCTCACAGCTCTGGCCGTCAGTCATTTGCGCTAATATCTTTTACCTGCGACTGAGCACAAGCATGAACAGGGTCGCTCTGTTTGTCTCCTGGATGGCCGTGTTATACGCGAAAACCATGTACGGCACGATGGCGTCCCAGGTCTTGTGTTCGGCGTTGAGGTACATGGTGATCATGCCTGCGATTGTTTTGTTGGGGCGTTCTGTAAGTCCATTCGTCTGCGGATGGTACGCAGTTTTCCTCTAGTGGCTCATGCCACTGTAGTTTAAGATACCCTGCTTGAGCTCCGCCGTATATGATGATACCCTGTCCGTGATGAGCACCGTGGCGCCGTGTCGCAGGAGAATGCGTTCGCCGAAGAACTTGGCGAATACATCTGTGGTTTCATGAGGCAGGACCTTTGCTTCGGAGTAGTGGGTATGATAGTCAGTGGCCACGATGATCTACATCTTACCCGCAGATGAAATTTGAAACAGGCCGAGCAGAGCTATCCCAATTTGTTGAAATGGCCTCTTTGGTGATGGGATAAGGTTTAGTAGCCCAGAGGGTATGTTCAGGGGATCGTGCGTCGCTGATACTCACGGCATGTTTTCACGTATTAGGTACGTCGGCAGACAGTCACGACCAGTAGTACTTCTGGATTCGCAGCAACGTGCGCGCAAACCTGAGATGCCCTGCTGTCGGCTGATCATGCAACACCTGTAGAATATCCTTCCGGAGGCTTTTAGGCACAAAAAAGAGCTGCGTGGTTTTGTTGGGTGCGAAGCTCTTCATGAGGACGTCATTGCTTAACGCGAAGGATGACACATGACGCCTGAACACAACAGGAAGGGAAGCTGTCTTGCCTTCCAGGTAATTGGCTAGGTATTTCAAGTGAGGGTCTGATCGCTGCTGTTGTGCGAAACTGCTAGCTCTTACCGGCCCCAAAAAGGTATCGCCATCGTCGTGTTTCAGGTGATCGTCGACGGGGGTTCGGGATAAGCAGTCTGAGAAATCGTTGCGGCCAGACTTATAGACTACATAAATTCGAATTCCTGAAGACGTATGCTCCATCGTGCAAGGAGGCAGGAGGGGTCTTTGAAATTGGCGAGCCAGCAGAGCGCGTGATGATTGTTGGCCACCTTGAATAGTCGGCCGTATATAGGAGCGGAACATCAAGGTGACCTAGAAGAGCGCGAGGCACTCCTCGGTCGTCGAGTAATTAGCTTCGGCTTTTGAGAGGGACCTGTTTTCGTACACGATAATTTTCTCCTCTCCGCCACTCTTGCAGACGAGAACGGCGCCTAGGCCGACACTGCTTGCGTCGGTGTGAATTTCAGTCTCGACGTTTTCAGAAACGTGGCCGAGGTCAAGAGGGGACTGTAGGCAGCGCTTACGTTCATAAAAGGCTTGTGTTTGCAGCGCTTTCCATTTAAAAGGTACGTGAGCCTTTGTAAGCTGAGTCAAAGCTTGATGACGCGGGAAATGCCGCTGACAAATCAAAGATAGTTAGTGCATAGTCGAAGCAATCTGCGAAAAACCTTTTTGTCGGCAGGCTGTTGGAACTGTGCAATTCCAGTTGTTTTCTGCGGCCCTGGGAGAACTCATTCCTTGCTCAAAATATGGTCCAGGACGAGCAGCTCCTCGTAGTAAAAGTGACATTTATCTGGCTTCAGTGTTAGTCCTGATGATTTGATTGCTCCCAGCACTGTCTGAAGCCGTTTCATATGTTCTTCAAATGATGAGGAGAAGACGCCAAGTCTAGGTACACTAGACAAATTCGCCACTTGAAGTCAGCCATCCTGGTTTCTATTATTCGCTTGAACGCCGCGGGTGCAGAATGACAATACTTGAACTTGAAGAGGCCGTCGGAAGTGATGAAAGCGGTTTTCTTGCGGTATCTTCTGTCGAGCTCCATTTGCCACAACCCGTTGTTAAGATTTATCGACGAAAACTACTTGGCGTTGCAGAGCCGATCCGAAGTGTCTTCGATACGGCGGAGCGGGTAGTTCTTTCGTATGCTTTTCAAGCGGCGGTAATCAACGCAGAAACCAAGTGTTCAGTCTTTCTTCACCAGAACCACGGGAGCCGCTCATGGGCTGTTCGACGGCTGGATGACGTCGTATCAAAACATTTGATGGACTTGCTACTGGATGGCTTGGCGTTCTCGTGGCGATACACGATAGGGGCTCTGACGAAGAGTCCGGATCTATTAGTCTGTGATAATGCGGTGCTTTGCCAGTGGCGTATGTCGCACCTTCGACGCTGACAAAAAGTGTTCGCAATAGCTTTCAAAAGTTTATGCGACTCTCTGTCTCCACCAGGCAAGCGCAGGGTTGATATCGAACATCAGATGCTGGCCTTTGTCAGCTTGGGTCTTAGCGGGCTTGTTGGAAAGGACGAAGACGCCTCTGGTGTCTGCTAACTAGTCGAGGAAGGGGACAGTTGTTTCTTTCTTGAGATGCTGATGTTCTTCGGTGAAGCTCGTTACCATCACCTGAGCTTGTCCATTTCGGAAATTGGCGATACCTCTCGCGATGCCAAGTACCCTATCTAGTAACAACTGGGTGCTCCCTTCGACGACGCTTTCGGCAATGCGATTTCTCTTGTACCCGCGAAGATGAAGATGCTTGTTAAGGGGGTACGGTCAATTCTCTGGGAAAGACGTGGAGAGCTATGTGATGTGTAGATGTTGTCGTAGCAGGCATGGCTTTGTTTGCCGAGAGTATAAGTTTAGATCAGAGGTCAATAGTTGCCGGATGCTCCTTCAGAAAATGCATGCCTAAGATCACGTCTCGCGAGCATTGTTGTAAGGCGAAGAAGCTGGTAGGGTAGATACGTCCATTTACTGCAACACTTGAGGTGCATGGCACCCACGGCGTAATAAGGTTACCATCAGCGGTGCGGATGAGCGGGCATTCGAATTGGTCGTCACTTTTTTGATCTGGGCAGCGAACGCTCCACTCATGACAGAATAGCCAGCTCCGATGTCCACTAGTGCAGTAACCGTGCGACTGTCGATATCAACTTCAAGGTCACTAGTTCGTGCTTTTGCATTGCGCTTGAGCCTTGGCGTCCGATCTCGGCTCCGTCGTGTACTGAGGTCGCAGCCGGAGCACGCTGGTGTCACTTCCTGGCTGGCAGTGTCCGCATGGAGTCTGGTCGCGTCGTCGTGGATGTTGTCGTGCGTAGCGGCGGTGAAATTTTGAAAGCTGGGTGCGTGATTGTCAAAGGCGTCTTAATAAGGAGCGTCGGTGTAATAGCGGCTGAGGATCTCCGCTAGTTTGCCGTGAAACAACCTCACTTCCGAAGGTTGCCATCTTTAGTTTCGCCTACGCAGGCTTGGGCAGCTTCCTCGCGCACTGCCATTGTAGTTGCGGCCTGGTAACACGAAGCGAGCCCTGTAGGGCGATGGGGACCTGAACCGACGGCTTGGTGGCGCAAACTCACCGCTACACAGATAGTTTTCAATTTCTTGTAGTCGTTCTCCGAGCCGGGTTCGTGGGGCGTCGACGTCAAATCCGCGGAGGCCGATTCGTCGGTCGGGCAGTGGCGTAGAATGTGATTGGCCTCACAGCAGTGGAAATTTATTGCAAATTGTTCGCAGTCCCCAGGTGTCGCCCTTTCTAAAGTTTGGAGTGCGTTGGTAGGCTAAGCGGGCTGGAGCCAAGAGGTGGCTTTCAGGACCAGGACGGTAGCGGTGAGGGCTTAGAAACTCACGTCGGGCCACAGGATGACGTAATGCGGCAGCGTATTTCATCGCTGTTGTTTTTATTTTGGAGACATCGAAGCCATTGCTTGAGGAACAGTCAGCGCCTGCAGGACTTCTTCACGGACGACAAACGCCAGCGTCGCCACTCTTGGGATGATGGAGTAACTAGCGAAGTTGTTCTCGGGCGATCTCACGAATAAGGTTCAGGAGACTCTCTCCTCTCGTAGATGCGTTGCTGTAGGGGCTTAAACAGACCTGGAGGAATGGTCGACCTTAGTGGGGCCTCCGGGTGTCTATCGTCTTCTCAGTGATTTTCTGAAGAACAGCGCGACTTCGACAAGGACGGAAAAAAGACAACACGGACAGGCGCTGACTTGCAACTGAAGTTTATTGCTCGGAACGTGGTAATATATATATCAGGCTCCAAACAATAAGAGAAAACACAGAAGCGATACACATTTGATTAACACTTGAAAACTCGTGTGATGCCACCACGTCACTTCCCTGTAGCTAGGTATCTAAGGTCCTTTGCTGACAACGCCAAGGACGGGCTGCTGACACAGGCGTCATTTGACCATGCGATTTGTGCGGCCTCAATACTTTCACGGGTTATCTTGTCCCGATGCCTATTTAACACTTTTGTTTTTTGGAAATAAGGTTGGCAGTCGTTACTTTCGCAATCTCTGCAATGGATGCCGAGATGCCCTTTAACGGAGTTGAAAACATTATTATTGTGTTCTCTTAGGCGCTCATTAGGGCATCTGCCCGTCTGGCCGACGTACAGCTTGCCACAAGATAGTGGGGTGGAGTAGATGGAGTAGGACGGCCAGACGGGCAGATGCCTTAATGAGCGCCTAAGAGAACACAATAATAATGTTTTCAACTCCGTTAAAGGGCATCTCGGCACCCATTGCAGAGATTGCGAAAGTAACGACTGCCAACCTTATTTCCAAAAAACAAAAGTGTTAAATAGGCATCGGGACAAGATAACCCGTGAAATTATTGAGGCCGCACAAATCGCATGGTCAAATGACGCCTGTGTCAGCTGCCCGTCCTTGGCGTTGTCAGCAAAGGAGCTTAGATACCTAGCTACAGGGAAGTGACGTGGTGGCATCACACGAGGTTTCAAGTGTTTAATCAAATGTGTATCGCTTCTGTGTTTTCTCTTATTGTTTGGAGCCTGATATATATATTACCACGTTCCGAGCAATAAACTTCAGTTGCAAGTCAGCACCTGTCCGTGTTGTCTTCCTTCCGTCCTTGTCGAAGTCGCGCTGTTCTTCAGAAAATGGCATACCAACTCGCCCAAGCATCAGTTCTAACAACCTTCATTTCTCAGTGATGAACGCTTCACTTTGAAATTAGTCCGCAGTTTTCGGGGGATTTCGGACAAGTCTTGCAAAGAGCGTCTATGTAACGCCTCGCATAAGAAGTTTAACTCTAACCTCCTCTGTCATGTTTAGGTTGGCGCAGTGGAAGAAGCCATTCATTTCCTCGACGTGAGGACAGACTCGATGGGGAGCTGGGATTTAGACTGAATAAGCAGTCCTACTCGTTAACTGTTTCAACGGTTCCTTCGTGAAGCTCTCCCACGTTGTTATCGAGGATTCGTGGTTTTCATGCCATGTCCGTGCTATTCTACTTGGAGCAAATAATACGTTCTGAAAAGTAAAGGCGTCGCCCCAATTGTTAAATACAACTCCCTCGTACTTGTTCAGCCAGTGCTCAGGATCTTACCCGCGATGCCGCTGGAAACAGGGGGCTATCGGTGCTGCTAGATCACGTCCAGTACCATAGACTGGGCCATGTCGACGTTGGTGCCTTCCGGGTCGACCTAGGCCCGACAGCAGACTGCATTTGGGTTGAAGCCCTTGAAGTCGGCGGCTGCCTAGGTACCCTGTTTGCTGGTCCCCCAGGCCGGTCGTCAGTAACAAGGCTGATAGCTGTACTTGAAGGATAGATCATAGCTCAAAAGGGACAAACTTCACCAGATGACACGCGGTAGTGAAAAGGCTATAAGCACAAACCGAAGACAATGAATAATAGGCCAGAGAGCAACTCTCATTGGGCTGATTTGCGCCCGCAAAAGTACTGAGCAACACGGCGGCGCCGATAGTAACGGTGATCGGTCGTGTAACAAATACTTGTCGCATACATCAAAGCTCAATTCAAAGGCGGCGAAGAACCATCTACATAAAGACGCAAACAGTGACTAGCATAACGTGAAACATTGTCGAAACACACACGTGTAGCTGGAATATTCGAGATAATTTCGACGCAGCTTGCGTGATAAAGAGAATGATAAAGCGTCGTCTCGCGACAACGAGCATGCACCAATACAGAAAGAGACCATGCGCTGGAATCAGTTATAAGGCTGCATGCTGGCGGCTGTCGAAAAAGAACAAATAAAGATCTGAATAGATCGCGGTAATTTGCCCGAAATAACTAAGCCATGATACCAGTATTCCTTGTTGGCACCATTGCTGCTCTTTTGTTTTCTTTCCGTTGCCTTCATGCCCTTCGGTGTCCTTACGCGAGTAGGCTTGTAGCCGTGGAGTAGTAGGTTGGGTAGCCAGCTGGGCAATAGAAGGATGGTGGTTCGATTCGTTTTATTCACAGATTATTTACAGTCTGGGCAGACATGACAGGCTTTGTCCACGTTGCTCATGAGAAAAAAAATGCTGAGGCATTAAAACACCGGTCAGAAATTAGTTATTTCGAATTGAGGTATTTCTAGTGAGGAGCGAGTACGCAGCATCTAAACTATCACTGCACTCAAAACACTGCATGTTTCACTGGCTTTTACGCGGTATGCATTGCATGCCGTCGTCTTGATAAATTTGCACCTCTGCGCCATAGAGACTGCTATCAATAAAGACTGCTATCAATAAATGCGCATATGCAACCAATGAATAACGTGCCGCCCGATTGCAGAAACGCCGTGAGATGTATGCAGCAAAGCGTTCGGCTTCTATCTGTAAGTGTGACGACTCCGAGGCTGGCTGTTCGATGGCCCAGTGTGAGTCCTCTTCTGTAGAGCCTAGGCTTCCCAAATAGTAAACGTGCCTTGGACGTGGTGCTCGAAAGATCTACACCATAGACAACATACCAAATCGAAAAAGTAGAGACCAAATCACACTTCATTGCCCACGAGAACGTATTCATTGGGATTATTAAACAGGCTACATAAGCGATACTTTCTTTCAAAGTCGATAAACCGAGCACAACCAAGCTACCAATATACGCAAATGCGTTATTGTCCTGTTTTCTGTACCATTACTTTGAGAGCTGTCATATTATGTATAGATGAATAGAATTTTCATTTTTTTTTAATTTCCTTTGTGCCTGTGCATGGTACTTCTTGCGTTATTTTTGTCATTATTAGAAAGTGTGTTTGATATTGTTAAGGTTTATTTACAGAGTGGTTCTGCACCTTAGCCTGATGTGCTAACCAACATATGGTGAGCTTTCTCTTCCACTTCTATTCCGGAGAGACTCGTTTTGAACTTCCTTGTTCTCCTCTGTTCGCATGCCTGTCATTTCCCCATTCGCAGACGAAGCTCCTGAGCTGTCAGTCAGAGTCCCGAGAGTGGCAGCGCTTCATTCTTGCGACATGAACTACTTAATTGTGTTTTCCTAGAGGGGTGACCTTGGGAACATTGGCGAGACACGACGTAATTCAACTCATTGATGCGTTTGAGCAAAATAAATGGGCCTTTGTAGTGCGACAACAGCTTCTGGGACAAACCACGCTTGTGGAGAGGTGTCCAGAGCCACACTAAGTCGCCGGGAAGGTAGGAGACATCCAGATGCCGACGATCGTAGCGCTGCTTAGAGCGGTCCTGCGAGGCCAGAGTGCGTAATCGGGCGACCCGACGAGCCTCTTCAGCGCGGCAGAGGGTGCTCGAAACAGAAGGCTCGGTATCGAGAGAGAACGGCAAAATGGTGTCGAGAGAACGTCGAGGCGGACGGGCGTAGAGGAGAAAAAATGTACTATAAGAAGTTGTCTCATGCTTCGAGGTGTTATAGGCGTAAGTAATGAAAGGCAGCACGTCATCCCAGTTCTTATGCCGCGAGTCAACATACATCGCAAGCATGCTCTTCAGTGTCCGGTTTTTACGTTCAACGAGGCTATTTGTCTGGGTATGGTATGGCGTAGAGTGACGCAACTAGCAAGTACAATAGCGCGGAAGCTGTTCCACAACATCTGCCGTAAACTGGCGGCCTCGGTCACTGATAATTGCACTAGAAGGCCCATGACGGAGGATGACAGCGTGAAGAAGAAAGAACGAGACGTCAGCGGCGGTGGCGGAAGGGATGGCGGCAGTTTCACAGTAACGCGTGAGATGATCAACGCACACGATGACCCAGCGATTGCCTTTTGGACGAGCGGAGAAACGGGCCTATGAGGTCAACACCTACTTGCTCATATTGGTGTGGTCGGTGGTGTCACCGGATGTAAGTGGCCCGGCGGAGAAGACGTGGGGAGCTTGAACTGCTGGCACTGCACGCAGGCGTTCACGTAACACAGAGTCGTTCGACGCATATTTGGCCAGTAGAAACGTTCTTTAAGGCGGGTAAGAGTGCTGGCAAATCCCAAGTGCCCAGCTGTAACGTCATCGTGCATAGAGTGTAGAACAGAGGAGTAGAGACTAGCCGGAACGTCTAGCAGAAAGCGTGCACCGCCAGACGAGTAATTTTTTCGATACAGCAAACCATCGCGAATGCAGAAAGGGTTCGCAGGTGCCGGATCACGAGCTTTTTCAGAAAGTGATACCAAGTCTTGATCTTTTCGTTCTCGCTGGAAAGTGGCAAGATCCGGAAATTGTACGGAAACGGCGGCAAGATAGTCGTCAAAGTTGTCATCGCAGAGGGTAGTTGCGAGAGGCAGCCGCGAGAGGCAGTCAGCGTCAGCGTGTTGGCGGCCACTTTTGTACGGCAGTGTAAAGTTGAACTCCTAAAGGCGTAGCGCCCAGCGTGCCAGCCGACCGCAGGGGTTGCGTAGATTCACCAGCCAGCAAAGCGAATGATGATCGGTGATGACTGTAAAGGAACGTCCATAAAGGTACGAGCGAAACCGCTGTACGCCAAAACCGACAGCAAGGCACTCTTGCTCCATCACGGTATAGTTGCGTTCAGACTTGCTAAGGGTGCGACTTGCATAAGCGACAACGTGTTGGTTCCCGTAATGCCGTTGTATAAGCACAGCACCCACGCCGATGCCACTTGCGTCAGTGTGGAGTTCAGTGGGAGCTGTCAGGCTGAAATGACGCAGTATGGGCTGCGAGGTAAGAAGAAACTTGAGCTGGCGAAACGCAGAATCACATTCAGAAGTCCAGTTGAAAGGAATATCCATCTGCAAGAGGCATGTGAGGGGGTAGGCTACGTCAGGAAACTTAGGGATGAAGCGTCGACAGTAAGAGTAAAGTCCCGGGAAGCTCCTGAGTTCTTTCACAGACGCAGCTGACAGCTTCAATCTTCTGTGGGTCAGGCCTAACACCGTCTTTGTCAACCAAATGCCCAAGCACAAGGATCTGGCGTTCATCGAAGCGGTACTTCTTAGAGTTCAGCATGAGACCCGTTTCCGCCATGCAGTTAGTGACCACAGCTAAAGGGCTGTTATGCTCGGCAAAGGTCCTTCCGAAAATCACTACGTCATCTAGGTAACACATGCAAATTTGCCACTTCAGTTCTTGCAAAAGAGTGTCCATAAATCTTTCAAAGGTAGCCGGAGCATTGCATAGGCCTAAAGGCATCACGTTAAATTCATATAACAAATCGGGAGTCACGAATGCCTTCTCCTTGTCTTTCGGATGCATCGGTATCGGCCAATATCCGGACCGTAAATCAACAGATGAAAAGTAGGAAGCTGAATGGAGGCAGTCAATGGCATCAACACGCGAGAGCGGGTACACATCCTTTTTCGTGACGGTATTGAGGCGGCGATAGTCGACACAAAATCGCCAGGTGCCATCTTTCTTTTTCACGAGAATCACAGGGGCGGCCCATGGGCTAGATGATTCCTGAATGATTCCTCTTTGCATCTTATCAAGGACCTGTTCGTCAATTATCTTACGTTCTGAAGGTGAAACACGGTATGGTGTCTGTCTAATCGGGTGTGCAGATCCAGTGTCGATCATGTGATGGGTGCGGGAAGGCGGAATCGGTGGTGGCTGATCTCGAGCAAAGTCGAACACGTCCGCATGTTTCATAAGAACCTCCATCAATATTAGGCGGTCGTTGGTGGGTAGCGATTCATTTATCATGGACGGAAACTGGGAGTCAGCATGATCGGGACGTCTAGTTGAACGAGCAACGCCGTCACTTAACGCGCCGATGTGCATAGAAAGGCGTTCTTCAAAGTCGGCCAGTTTCAAACCACGCGGCAATACGGCAGGTTCATTGGTTTGGTTGACAGTCCAAAGCGTGGCACGGCCCTCGTTCACTCGAACAACGCTGCGGGGTACCAACACACTCTTTTTGGCACCGGAAAGGGAAGCGGGTTCCACCAGAGCGTCGAAGGCATTGGGAACCGCGCCCGAAGGCAACACTGGGACGAAGATGGCGGACACCGCCGAAACGACGGTATCCTCGAAGATAGAAAACCCTTGGACAGCCCGCGGCGATTCTTCTATGAGGGCCGATCGAAAGCTGGGGCTTATTGATATCTCGCCAGTGTTGAAGTCGAGAGTCGCGCCACACCGCTGTAAAAAGTCAACTCCTAGAATAACGTCGTGCGTAGAGCGATGGAGCACCGTAAATTCATTTCTAAACTCGTGTCAGGCCATCGCTACATTTACATAACAAATACCAAGCGGAACCAACGATTCTTCCCCTACACTTCGAAACATGACAGTTCTATCCCAATGAGACGGTTCTTAAAATCTAAGCTCATCACGAAAACTGTAGCACCCGTATCCACTAAGGCCATAACACAAACACCATCCACTAACATTTCCAAGCGGTTCTTCAGCATAACGACCGGTGGAGGAATTGGCAGTATCGATGATCTGGCGACCGCACCTCCATCGGCCGCACACGCTAGTTTCCCGGTGGCGGAAAAGAATGGCGGGGAGAAGGCGAAAGTCGGGAGCGGCGGGCAGGAGGAGTCAGGCTGCGATCAGAAACTGGTGAGTCGTTGCGTGGTGGTACGTAGCGGTAGGAGCTCGAAGGAGGGGGATAGGTCGGGTCACGGACTTCTGGACTCACGGTAGAACGGCAATTTGACCATTGGCGCTGGTAGCGTGGTGCCTGGTTCCGGCGGCGGCAGAATCTGGATATGTGGCCAAGCATACCACCGCGGTAACAGAAGGGCGGTTCACGAGCACGGTCCAAATAGTAGTCCTCGGTAACAGGATCGCAGCGATCAGCAAAGTCCAGCCGCTGGGGTTATTGCGGAGGAGGTGGCGCCCTGTAGTGGGAACGAGCTAGGGGAGCAGGGCCATATGAGTCGTTTCGATGGTCACGGACGGGAGGAGGAGCGGTAGAACCCGAAGAAGAGCGCTGAATGGGAGCTGCCTGCAGGGAGCAGCTATCACAGGGATTGCACTGCGGTTCACATCTTGATGGCGGGAGAGCTCATGACGGACAATTTGGCGAATCATGTCGGCCAAACGCGGAGGCTCATGTGAATGCTCGTGAGAATCCACGCTTGTAACAGTGGTCACGTTAGGCAGATGGCCGAATTTCGGGGTTATGAAACGCATCTTTAAAGTTTCGAACGTACGACGGTGCTTGATCATGGCCGTGGGAGAATCTAAGTTTTCTTTTGCAATTAAAAAGTTATATACGTCCACCGCGATGCCCTTTAAGAGGTTGCCAACTCTGTCTTCGTCAGACATGCTCGGATTCACCGCTTTGCAGAGTTTTAGGACCTCTTCTATGTACATTGTGCATGTTTCACCAAGCCCTTGGGTTCGCTGGAATAAACTGTGCTCAGCGCATTTCCGTTTTGCCGTGGTATCCCCGAAACAATTTTGAACCTCCTCTTCAAAACGATCCCAGCTCGTTAGGGACGCTTTATGGCTCTCAAACCATGTCAGGGCTGTGAAGTCTAAGAAAAAAACAACACTGGCTAACATTACAGTGGCATCGCAGCGATTGTACTTGCTCACCCGCTGGTAATTGGTGAGCCAGTCATCCACGTCTTCGCCAACCTTGCCAGAAAAGGTCCGCGGCTCACGGTAATGCTGCCCTTCGGGTGCCGCTGGACCTGGCTGCCGTGCATTGCCGTCTTGGATCATTGTGGGTGTCAAAGAGGGGAGCCCAGCGAGTCGTCGGCTCGAACGAGGTAGAGAGGAATCCGTGGTTATCGTTGCAGCACCTTCCACCACACTGTTAAGGTTTATTTACAGAGTGGTTCTGCACCTTAGCCTGATGTGCTAACCAACATATGGTTAGCTTCCTCTTCTTCCACTTCTATTCCGGAGAGCCTCTTTTTGCACTTTCGTGTTCTCTTCTGTTCGCATGCCTGTCAATATGTTAAGCCCGCACATTTTAGTGCTGTTTATTAGGTTGTGGCTGGTATTTTGTACCGCGTGGCGCGCTGCTGTGAGTAGGGGACGAGGTCCAGTCAAGCTGCGAAAAGCGGCTTTTTACCTCGTCTCCACGACGTTCAATGGATAAGTGTAGCCAAGCAGCCGTTGCTTCCGTAACTAAACCGGGTATATCAAGAGCTAAGCCACAGTCATTTTTTTTTAAATAGATACCATTCAATTATTTCGAACGGCAGCATGTTTCTCGAACTAGAACCATTTGCCATTCCTATTTATTTTTCCGAAGTTTTGTAGGCGCCAGATGTAATCATTTACAATGAGTCATTTCAGTGCCTGCTTTTGACAATTGTTGCCGTTTTCTGTGGTGTAGCAAAAAGTGCTGTGTAATTTTAGAATTGAAATTAAAATCTGAAATCGAAGTTTCTCACGTACGGGGGTTGTACACAAGGCACTGAAGACTGAAATATAGTTAGCAACAAAGTAGAAGAGCATGATGAAAATATGCTGCCGAGGGAATTGAATGAACAAGAGGAGAGTTTCCTCGAATCCAATTTTACGAGCCGGCGCCTGGCGGAACCTTTTTCACCTTGCCTACCTGCAAGTTTCCATTCTTCGTAGCAACATGAGAAAGACATCTAGTTACCAATTAGCCTACTTATTTGTGCCGAAGCTATGCAAAGATGACTATACTGTGTACCAGGTGTGGCTCTGCAACTATACCTGGCTCCGTAACGCATTTTTCAAATAGAGCGCATTTTCTGTGGGAAGAGACGTTTTATAGTTTTCTCTTGTTAAAATGTAATATCGTACCTTTGAATTTGTTAAACTTATTAGGTCAGTATAATTTCCAAGCTCAAAAATTTAAGACGTGATTTTTCAGGCAAGAAAAAAACATGCTGCTGGTAGTAGTATGCGGGCTACGAGTTGGCTACAAGCGCATTTTGTGGACGCAATTATTTGCCAATTTACGTATTTCAAATTGCTCTCATATTTTTTTTCCCCTGTGGCCATATCCTTCCAATAATAGTCCTTTTCCTTTAACGCAGAACGTGCAAATACGAAAGCTTATATAGTTTTCCGAATCTCGTTTAATGTAAGGCCTGCATCGACCAATGTTTTTTTCCAAATACTAAGTGCAGGTATGCCACACCTTCAAGTAGATCAAAATGTAATAACCAGTTCTGTACCAAATTCCTTGGCCAGGGTCCGATGATTTGGCTAATGTTTGCTACAGATGTCAGTTGCTGTGCGACAGCACACAAAACGCCTTGCGGACGAAATAGTGGGGTGCTTAACATATTTTCGTGTTTGGTATGCTAGAGAGTATGACTCACAGCATTACAAGGTTGAAGGTTACTCAATACATTGCTTCTCCTGTTTTTAATCTTACATATAGGCACAAATATAAGAATATTTTTAAGCAGCCATCGTAAGTGCAGTTTTGTGCTAAATCAGCAGACAGGCGCTCCAGTGCAGAACTCAGGAACGGCTTTTTTGCAGACAAGTAATTTTATACATAATGCTGAATGCCTGCGAAGCTCTCGTCATTGGTTGTACACTTTTAGAAGAGCATGTGGTCGACGCAGCAGATGTCTTCTTTAATTTAAGGCTACACACGTTGATGTCCGCGACTCCCGTTCTCTTTAAACAAGGGGACGTGAAATGGTTATGCAATTTCCGCTGCCCCGAGGTCCAGGTCGGTGTAAATAAAGTCTTCTATCTTTTTCTCTATGCAAATTACTGTCTAATGTTCATCTTACCGATATTTTCAAACGGGCTTGAAACGGTAATTCTTAAAAGAATATGTCTTCGTTCGTTTTTCGAAGACCTTAATCAAATATGTTATGCCCCCAATTTGATATTAGAAAAAACAAACTATACAGCTTGCGTTACTGCGTCAAAAAGAACATATCTTACATATATTTGTAAGACAGTTTGTTCTGGACATATTTATAGACTTTATGCTGGTTATTGACTGCATTAATTACAGCCGGTCCGTCTTATAAATAAGCTCAAGGCATAGGGTTTGGAAAAACTGATGTCCTGCAAAAAATTGCGCTTCAAAAGAAAATGCTTTACTCGGGGTTGTCGTTTCAGGGCGTTCCTGTAAAAGTAAGGAGTCATTAAGACTGTCATACAAACTTTATGTTGGCACATGCACATTTGCGAATGGAGAAGCCTTTGTCGTCTTAACTAGCCGTTGTTCTGCCACATTCGAAGTATGGTACGGTGGCGTACCCTTGTGTCGAACCTCTTGGAAGAAGTAAAATCGCAGAACTCGCGCGCAGTAAATTGTCCACTATCGTGAACAATTCTTCCGGGCAGCCTTACGTTTTAAATACCCTTTACAGACAGCCGAATTGCTTTTTAAAGCCATTGTAGTGCGGATACATTTTGCTTCTATCAACTTCGAGTGAGTATGCTAAAGTTACAGCCATCCATCATCGCAAACGTCGACCTGGACTTCGCCCAAACACGACTTTGGTAAGTCAGTGGATACAGTGATTTTAGTGCCTTCGCGAGCATTATGTTTTAACACACATTGACGCAATGTGGCCTCGATGACCTTGCAATCAACGGCCAGCAAACAAAAGACCTAACGAGCATCTTCATGTTTTGCATTTCTGGGTGGCCTTCTGCAACAGCGCTTTTCGCAGTTGATCCAAAATAGTGACCCGCTCGCCGAACGTTACGCAGCTTTGCTTAAACGATAGCTCGTTTCAACGAACGTAAAAAGGCAGAATGTAAAAATCGTAGGGCGAGGCCAGCGAGACAAGGAGAATTGCACGACTTTGGCAAGAATGCGATCCTTTTCGGTTGCACTAGCCACATGACAGCTGGTGAGAGAGTCTGAATCAAAAACTGCGAGGTAATGTTTGTGTCTTCATGCTAAACTACAAGTGGCAGTAATGAAGTGCGTCGAAAAATGCTATTGCGCTTGCCTCGCGGCACTCAGAGAAGCAATCGGCTTATCTGAAGTCGAGGTGCCCAACATCGGTTGATGGTCTGCATATAGCGTAGATAGGCGCCCATACAGGTATCTATAAAACCTGTTTCTACCAAAATTGATAGCCACATCTTCCTTCTCGCTTTGAGCTTCGTTGCGTTGAATTTTCTGGAGGGATAAGCGATGGGTCTATCTGAACCACAGATACCAATGAAAAACTACGGGCCCGAAACCGTAGGCCGTTAAGTCGCAGCTTAAACAAATTGCCATTTTCATGTCACGAAAACACAGAACGTGATGAATAAACTGCCCCACAGACTAGGATGAAGATCAAGAAGCCAGTAGGACGGGCGCTGACTCAAAAATGAAGATTATTGAAGCGTTTTTTTTTAATAAACTTCAGGAAACGTAACTGAAACCGAGCAATCGAGCGAAAAATATGTAGCACCTATTGTTCGACAAGTCACCGCTTCAAGAGAAAAAAAACTTTTATGTAGACGTTCATGCAGAAAACAAAGCGTAATTACAGGTGTATAAAATTGGCGACAGTGTGATGAAAATCGTAAATGAAAGTTGTCCATCAAAATATGCAAATAGATAATAAACAAGTTACTAGCAGTTAACACCAATATATTGTGAGCCTTCTGTGGACCTTCTTTAATTTGTACATGCCATGATCTTTCATTTGTACATACCATCATCATCGTCCCGCGGCGCCGGCTCCGGCACGCACCTGGGTCCGTGATCGGACTGAAACGCTAGACAAGGCTTCGCTGTCCTTGCCGTCACGACCTCGCCGTCTCAACCTAGCCTTTTTTTTACAAGTGGTGGAGGTGAAATTTGATCCCCTTGCTGCCTTAGGCCCTGCCTCTCGCTGGAGCTACGTTCTGGTCGCCGTTTGGCAACTGCCACCATCGCTATGTCTTCCGACAGTACCCACGAACCGGCCGGACCCTCTACCTCGGCTGCACCACCCCCTCCGACTGTGTTCACACGACAGCGCGACCCGCCGCTGTTCGCTGGTCGTCGCGATGAAGACGTCGATGACTGGCTTGACACCTACGAACGCTGCAGTAGCCACAACCGGTGGGACGATGCTCTGAAATTTCTCAGGTTTCTTTCTGCCTTATTGAGGTCGCCAGGAATTGGTTCATCAACCGCGAGCCCCACACAACTGGCCTACCTTCATTCAGCAGTTCCGACAGTACTTCGCCGACCCGGCAGTTCGGATTGAGATCGCGAAGACCAAGCTCGCTTCCCGCCTTCAAGGTCCTGATTAGTCATATGCGTCTTACATAGAGGCTATACTTGCACTCTGCCGGCTTATTAGTCCCACCATGGCGGAACTGGAACGAGTACACCACGTCTTGAAAGGAATAAATTTTATGGCTTATAACATCCTAGTTGCTCAGACTCCTTCAACAATTGATTCCATTACTACGACCTGCCAACGCATCGACCAGCTGCAGTCCTCCCGATTGCAGCCCGCCAACGCTACTGGCCTGACCTACGCTGATCTCGATCTGCGGGCACTGATTCCAGCCATAATCCGCGATTAGCTCCAGGCCCTCAAGCCTGTCTGTCGACACGGGTGCGATAATTCTTCCATAACTTCTAATG
>JAJIZL010031160.1:0-27149 GCA_023969395.1 Amblyomma maculatum
GTCATTTCTGACCGAATGGCTTCGCTGCTACTGAATTTTTTTTTTCTTTCAGCTAGGTACTTTCAGAAAGCAAACATTTGCACACGAAAGCTCCAAAATGCCGATTTCCGCTACTTGTCGCTTGTTCCGCGGATGGGACCCCACATACCAGCGTTGCCAGCATGGCGGTTGTTCACAAGTCGGCCGCTAGATGGCACCACACATACAAAATGGCAAACATCCATCCGGAAGTTGATGCAGGCGCAATCACTGTTCCTGAAGCTCTGGGGTTTAGAGATAACAGTGGCCGGGTGAATAAACCGGCGGTGGAAACCAGCAAAAAACGGCTGGAAGATTGGTGGCTTAAAAGCAGAGAAGTGACATAATGTTAGTAATGTAGGAGCAAAATTTAATAAATAGAATGATGGTTTAGTTAACCATTCTAAATCAATAATTAAGATATATGGGGGAAAATGAGCATGATAGCTACTGCTACCACCCCGTTTCAAAGGGGACGCTCCTATATTCCATCCATCCATTCATCCGGCAGCGCCCATGATAAAACGGTCTATACCTTGGGGTGCCTACAAGGTTTTCTTTAGAGGTTCGCTCGCGAGAGCATGGCGAGAGCGGGAAAAAAGACGGGGGTTTGGCGCTCCGACGGCGCCAAGGGTTTCGACGCCGCTTGGCTGCTGGCCATGCGGGAGTGAAATCGTCGACGCCGGCGTCGGGCGTGCGACGCGTTTTCGCGTGCAAAAAACGCTCCATGCGGGCCTTGCTTTAAGACGAACGACGATCGCCTGAACACAGCAGGAGGTGAAGCGATCTTTCCTCCGAAGTAATCGGCTAGGTCTTTCAGGGTCTGAGCGCTGCTGCTGTGCAAACGTCTGGCGCTTACCGGTCCCAAGGCGTCAACAAGGGCTCGTGACCAGCAGTCTGCGTCGCAATGTTTGCGGCCAGATTTGAGACCACTGTGATGTCTATAGTGATGTCAAATTCTTGAAGACGCAGGCTCCATCGCGCAAATGTATTTGCTGCTTTTGTCTCATCAATGTAGACCCATCGCCGACACCTGTCGGCGGTCGCACTGCACCACCGGCTCGTCCTCTCACTCCTTTGACGGTTTCGCCATTGCCGCAGGCACACGAGTGGGGAGGGAAGGGGGGGGGTTCGGGTAAGGAAAACCGCTCGGGAGCTAGGAGGGGTGCCACATTGGTTGGTGGGGGAGCGATTGGAAATCCTAGGCCTACATGCACGTCGCTGAACGGTAGCTGATTTAAGGCTGCTGTACGGTTACAGGCCATCAGCAGCGGGCTTACTCAGCCGCCCCTCTGACGCAGTCCGCGTCGCATCCAAGATGTGGCGCCACAGGCAACTATAATGTAAGCTTTGATTGCAGCGTTCGTTTTCCTGGTGCGTTTGTTGATTTCAGTTCGTAGTCTTATTTGTTTTTAATTTTGAAACACTTGAGATTCTTCTTAAGCAAGCAACACAGTTGCTTAGGCCACGATATTTCGCTCCATAGTACCCTATGTAAAAGGACGATGGCTTGCTGCCTATCCTAACCGCGAGGTATTTTACTCAAATAAGTCGTCGCTGACGGATTTTGCTCATGCGGAAGGGGCTTTCAAAATTTCCGAATTATCAGGCAACAGAAAAAAATATATAAAAAATCTTGCATTAGAGGATCGGTGGCCAAATATACTGTTTCAATATAGTTGGGCTATTATATGTGTTACCTAAATTAACTTTGTATCAAGATTATGTCCGGTAGTCCGCCAGTGAATGAGAAAACAGACCGCGCGTACTTCCTAGCCGCGCTAAAAAAGCAGACATGCTACTGAAGTTTGTGAATTTGTTAAGCCAAAATGAAATATTGGATGTATGGCTTAAATATTTCCAGAATTTGTTACCCACCATGCAGTTACAATATTGTGTCATGTTTACGTACAGTAACATAAGTGAAAGCAAAATGAAGATAACAGGGCTAGCTGCTACTGACATGCAGCTTTTATTTCCGAGAATTTAAGCGCTACATCCAACAATTGATTGATGCAGCACCTCATGTGCAACGGCTCAACTTGAGCTGCTTGGCCCTTTATGACGACGTATGGCGCCATAAAAACTAATTATTTCAGCTGTGAAAGTAGGAGCGTGTGCAATGTAAATTATTTCGAAGGATAGTCCGTTCTGAACAGCTGCCAGCTAGCATATCCATTAGGCTATCAGAAGCATATTCAATATATGTGATGAGACCCTCGAGCTTTTTCACGAAACCGTACAACTGACTGAATTGATAAAGGAGGTCTCTTCGGCACAGTAGTTCGCCTCTCCTCTTTGCTATCCTCACCTCTCTTTTTTGGATGAAGTGCAATAAACACTGAGCAGATATCGCGCGGCACGAAATGGAGCTCGCATATACTGCGCTCGTGTCGTCCAGGCACTCATCAGCTCTGTGGCCTGTAGAGGTTCTACTACTCTTTCCGCTTATTTTAATCCTTGGAAACACCAAAGACAACTTCGGCCCATCCTTCACGTAAACGTTACCCCCCTCCCCCCTTGCGTAACAGCTTTTTACCGGTGTCGCGGCATTGCTCAGTCACTGCAAAGCACACTTATCTCTTGCATGCTGAGTGCGACAAAGCACACTGAAGCAAAAAAAAGAAAGAAAAACACGCGACGGCGTCCACAGCAAACTAACGCAAATCAACAACTTGGGCTATAATGCGCGGGCCGCTCCGCTAGAGTGTACTAGAATGTTTAGCTGCGCTGCTGTACTAGTGCACTAGTAGCTGCGTTGCTGTAGGGACACTAGCGCCGCCGTTCGGCCATTCAGAGAAGCTCATATTGTCGACCACGGCCGGTCATCCTCATGAATAAATGTTTATGAATGAATGAATGAATGAATGAATGGCCGGTCTCGAGTGGGAGCGCACTCTCCCTCGAGACCGGCCGTGTGTCGACGTTCGTGGTCCCCATAGCATCGGCCGCCGAGTTATAGCCACCGTGGTTACAGCACTAAAGCCGAGTCAGACCACTGCCTCCTTCTGGGGCACTGAACAAAGCCTGCTCCTCCCCCTCCCCCATTATTGATAAGCATAAAGGCTGAATCGCATGCACGCGAAAACTCACGCGAACGCGACAGCGGCACGCGTCGCGCGAAGCCTTCGCGCGAACAGAAATGCATGTGTCGCTTGGCTCGTCGCTCGGACAGCTCGGATCTGCCGAAATAGAAAATTTCGCTCGTTCGCCCGGAAGTAACCGTACGTCACTGCCGCTCATTTCGCATGCTTTCTTTATTTTGCTGTGTTGCATTGTGATTGTGCATTACCGCGTAAACATTTCGCTTTGTACGAACAATGGTGAATAGCCAAGTATTCAAAGAACGTCTAATCGCAACCGAAACAACAATAGAAACAAGGGGTCACGTGATTATTCGTGCCGATTACAGTGCAAGCTCACATACATTCGATACGGTTTGCTGTAAATACAATTTACTTTGCCATTTTGTCACAAAATAACTTTAATTCTTGCAATCGTCATGACCGTTGTTGGATTTGGCAATAGTTTTGCGGTGTACTAAGCCACTATGCCAGCCAAATGCCAGCCACACAACCTACGAGCGTTGTCGCCGTTTCGCTCGGTTCGCGCTGTCGCGTCTTCCCCAGTAGGCGACGGAGCGACGCCGCGCCGCCTTGTCGCTTCGCTCACATGCGTTTCCCAGTACTATAGTGCTCTAGAAGATTCCAGTACTAACAGCGGCCGGACGCCCGTATTCGTACGCGCAACTTTCGCGCCAAGCCAAAAAGCGAGCAAAAATGCTGGTATTGGTGGCGCCATCTGACGTCCATCGGCGGGACGAGCGTGGCGTTGACAAACGCCTGCCCCGAGTGAAAAGGGATCAGGCAACCATAAACTACAGTGTACATCATGGAGGAAGGAAAGAGCTTCCTTCCTCCATGGTGTACATAAACGTTGGTTGCAACGGGGAGAATATTTTTGAGATTCTCGGTGCGCAATCACATTTTTTTTTTTTTCTTTTTTTTTGCCTTTGTGTTATTTGGACAATAACAACCTGACAGGCGCGCTGCTCAGTCACGCGGGGATGTAGAGTGGCGCCGGTTCTGTGCGTTGTAATCTTTTGTTTCATTCTTTTTCTTACAATGGCTTGGCGGGGCGCGCTGCAGGGGTTATGCAGTCTATTAGCGCATTCTTCATTGTAATGGAAACTTACATTACCGTATGCGGGGCTGAAAAAAAAAAAGAGTACCTGCGCATGAATTATTTGCACGTACGCGCGCCCGCACATATGCAGTTTTGTAGTGGCGGAAAATAACTGTGAATACAGAGCATTTTCTAAGGGCGCGTAAACGTTCACGTTTGTAATTAAGCTGTAAAAATATAGATGTTGCTACATAACGGGCGTAACTTAAAGTACAAAATTAGCGGCCTGAGCACTGCGCTCTAATGCGCTGCGCACAGACGCAGACAAATCTTTAGCGTTTCCTCCACTGCTGCTCAGGCCAAAGCAGCTCATACCTCACTGGTCACTGGTTTGAAACCGCGCTGTCTACGTTGGCTAGCCTGCCCGCCCCACTCGCCCCTCCTTTCATCCTTCTCGCACTGCTAGGAAAAAAAAAAAGCGTGCGTGCTGCTGTGTGCTTTGCTTGCAGGATAGCTACACGCTTCCCGCTTCGCCTCCTACAGCTCGAAGCCGCGTTCCAACGGCCAAGTGCCTCCTTTCATCCTGAAAGCCACGGAGACATCTTGCACCTAAGGCTCCCACTCACTTACTCACTCTAGTGGAATGAAAACTGAAAACTAAAAAAAAAAAAAAAAAAAAAAAAAGAAATGGAAGAGACACGACACGCAGGAGTGACGTAGACCCTACGTCACTTTACTTTTGTGTCCCGTGACTGCGCGCCCAGTAACTGTAAAAATATCCTACCGTTGCGACGGTTGCGACGAGTCGAAGTCATTTGGTGGAGGGTGGGGGGAGCGGTAGTGGCGGATACACAATGGCATCTCGACACAATGATACTTACCACAGAAAACACTTTTAACAAACTGCCCAAAGTTTGCTTCGTGCCTGCGGAAACCAGCATTATTAATCGTTGCACGGGCAATCGATTAATGTAATCGGTAATGCTCGGTACAAGCTGCGCGAAAGTTGTTTTGGGTCGCTAATGCGGCATAATTCTGATCGAACCAGGCACATGCATATCATCCAAACGCAGTATTGAAAAAAAGACTGCCATAAGTCATATGTGCGTCAAATTCCAGCGCAGATGAGCAGTCAAGTCTAGAGAAGCATTTTACAGTCGCAGTTCAAGTCGCAACAGTCAATATTTCGACTTTCTGTTGTACTCTCAGAAGCACATCAAATGCAATGACAACTTTAGGTTTTGAGGTTGATGAATTGCAGATTCAGAATATGATATCCTGTTCGAATTCAACACAAGTCTGCAGCAACTACATCACAAAATAATGACTACCAACAATTTTGTGTTAGGAAGAGGAGAAATGTCCAAATTTGCATAGCCAGCAGCATGCACCTTGAAATCCAGTGAAGGTTGAAGCAATTTTATACCATACTTTGTCAAACCTACAGGTTTTCTGCAAGAAGCGAATGAAAATCACTTTGTAGAAAAATGTAACGTGTACATAGTTTCAGCTACTAACCTCGCTACTCCCTCGAGGCCGGAAGCCCCGTTCTCTCACTCATCATAGACAAGACAGGGACCATAATTTGGCAGTGGAATTGCAGGGGCTTCAAAAAGAAAAAAGCATTGCTGCAACAGCACATTCTAAATCAAGGAGAGCCTCCGCTTGCTGTGGCGTTGCAAGAAACAGGAAAGCCCCCAGTCAAAATTTCAGGGTATCGCACATTCGACAGCGGAAGAGGGGAAAAATCTAGAGTAGCCACCCTAGTCAAGAATAACATTGCGGCCATTGAACATGACGCAAGTACGGATGAAGTGGAGGCCGTACTCGTAGAAATTCTCACCGGCAAAAAGAATATGGGAAGCATATTCGTCCTGAACGCCTATAGCCCCCCTCGTCACAAAAAGGCACAGTTTGAGGCGACATTTAAGAAAGCGTTGAGGACAGCAAAATCATGCCCTCTGCTCATAGTGGGGGATTTTAACGCAAATCATCACGAATGGGGTTACTCCAAAATCGACAGGAAAGGTAGAATGCTGTGGGAAGCGATTCAGAAGACAGGACTCTCGCTATTCACGGATCCGAACAAGCCAACCAGAACGGGCAACAGCATCTGCTGTGACACATCACCGGACCTAACACTAGGACACAGGACGGGCAAAACGTCGTGGAAGAACACGGGCGAAAATCTTGGCAGCGATCCCTTTATAATCGAAATCCAAATTGATAGGAAACTAGGGGTGCCCATACATAATTCAAAACAGGCCACCGTAACTGACTGGGACAAATTCAGGGATATCAGATCAACAGCAGACTTAGGCGAAATCGGAAACATAATAGAGTGGACGTCAACCGTTGTCTCACACGTAAAACAGGCCACCGAAACAATAGAGGGAGATGACCTCCCATTCCGATTAGACAACAAACTTAGAAATATGTGGAACCGAAAAACAATTCTCGAGAATAAGCTAAAGCGCCAGAAATGGAACAGGAAGCTCAGGAAGAAAATAGCCGAGCACAATAGAGAAATAGAGAGCTACGCATTCAAACTAGAAGAGAAAAGGTGGGATCAAAAATGCGACGAGCTAGAGAAGAATATGAGCCATCCCAACACGTGGCGGATGCTGCGTCACCTCATAGACCCCACCAACACCAAAACCCACGCTAACATTGAGCAAATCAAGGCCAGATACAAATTTGACGGAACCGATGAACAGCTCATCGACCGACTTAAAGACATATACTTAGGCCCCGCATTCCCGGCAGTGGATAAAGAATATCAGGGGGCGGAGAATCCGCTACTGGACGAACCCATTCTAGTAGCAGAGGTCAGAGCTGCGCTCTTTGACCTCAAAAGAAACACAGCACCTGGGCCAGACAAGATAACCTACGGCATGCTTAGGAACTTAGACGACAAGTCTATAGTTCACCTTACAGCATATTTTAACAAAGTTTTGGAATCCGGGGACGTCCCTAAACACTGGAAACATGCCAACATAATTTTAATCCATAAGAAGGGCAAAATCCCGGGTATAGAAAATATCAGGCCAATTTCACTGACCTCGTGTCTAGGCAAATTAATGGCGAAGGTAATTCAGACGCGACTGACTCGATTCGCGGAAGAAAACAGCATCTGGCCCCACGAGATGGTAGGTTTCAGACCACACCTTAGCGCTCAAGATACCATGCTAAGGCTCAAACACGATATAATAGACAAACAAAAGACCAAAGATACAAGAGCAATATTGGGCATAGACTTAACCAAAGCGTTTGATAATGTCAGCCACTCGGCAATCCTTGACGGCCTGTCAGATATTAGCGTAGGGAAGAGGACCTTTGATTACGTCAAATCATTTCTCAAAGACAGAACAGCAACTCTGCATATGCAGAGCCTCAGCTCGGAAGAGATTAAATTAGGAAACAGGGGCACCCCACAAGGGGTCATCTTATCCCCCTTCCTATTTAATCTAGTTATGAAAGACCTCCCGCGCAAATTAGGAAGCATCGAAGGGCTAAAAACGAGCGTCTACGCAGACGACGTCAATGTTTGGCTAAATGAGGGCAGTGATGCGTCTATCGAGGAAAGGCTCCAGCGGGCAGCCGACATCATAGACCTCCATGCCAAAAATAAGGGTCTGAGCTGCTCCCCGACGAAGTCGGAACTACTAATCATCAGGCCTCGGACGAGGACAGCCAATGCATCTCCTCCCAGAATCTGGATAGAATTGAACGGGAAAGAAATTGTGCAAGTAGATGAGATCCGAATTCTGGGCATGCTCATAAGCAAAACAGGAAACAATTCCACGACTATAGCTAAGCTAGACGCGCATGCAAACCAAGTAGTAGGCATCATTAGAAGAATCTCGGCCAGAGGTAGAGGGCTAAAGGAGAAGAACAAGTTGAGGCTGGTCCAGGCCTTTATCTTGAGTCGGATCTGCTACTCAACCCCATTCCTTAACATCAAAAAAGCAGACAAAAACAAGTTAGACGCCATAATAAGGAAATGCACGAAACGAGCACTGGGACTCCCAATCTCGACCTCAACCCTGGCACTAGAGGGAATGGGGGTGCATAACACATGGGAAGAGTTAGCGGAAGCAACGAGAACGGCGCAACTCGAACGCCTAAGTCTAACTGAGACAGGGCAACAAATTCTAAGCTGGGTAGGACTACAAGGGAACAGAGGCACTAAACACGAGACGTTCCACATTGAGTCCAAAATTAGGAAAGCCCTCACGATCTCACCGATACCCAAGAACATGCACCCACAACACGATCAGGAAAGACGCCAGCACAGAGCCAAACACTTGGTAACAAAACTAAGCAGAATGCCACCCGAGACGGTTGCCTACACAGACGCCGCTTTTGACGATGACGGGAACTCTGTCTCGGTGGTAGTCGACGGGTCCGGAATAGAGCAAGGCAAGATATATACAAGCGGAGTAGACGCCACGGCAGCGGAGGAAGCGGCGATCGCCCTAGCGTGCGTTAATACGAACGCGAAGGTGATCGTCAGTGACAGCAAATCAGCAATAAGGAATTTCTGCAAAGGCAAAATATCACACTACGCGTTGGACATATTATCGAAAAACAACATAGACAGAGGGATCACCCTAACCTGGGCCCCCGCTCACACCAACATACCAGGAAACGAAGCGGCCAACGCCCTTGCCCGAGCGCTCATTATCCGGGGGGGACGCCGGCCTCAACCTAACTTTAAAGTCGAGATGCTCGCGACCTACAACGAAGTCATTGAGCACTACAAGTTAGGACGGCGGAAATATCCACCCCCAGATATACTCCGTTTCATACATCAGGTGCAACGCAGCGAAAGCTACGCAAGTAGTCCGCAAGAAAAAAACAGGAGGCGTATCACTACGCTCTCGTTCTGTAGGCGAGTGGTTCCTGCCGAAACGGGCTCTATTCCAAGCATACACGTTTGCAATAGCATGCTTCGCATGCTTAGACATCTTCACAGAGCGGATCTTATAGAAAAAATGCGCACCAAGGAACCATTTTCTCAAAAAGGGATGCGCAGCGCGGAGGGCACAGCCAGCGCCATCTGGTGGCACACTGGCAAGGTGGCGGGGCAGCAAAACGCGGCACGAACAAAAACGACATAAAAAAAACATACAAATTAGCCGAGTCCGACCTTTTCTCCCTAAAAAAGGTGCTTTTTATGAAGTTGATGGCAAATGTAAAATGTATTAAGCTTGCAGACAAAGCGACTATTATTTTCTCTCGTCAAAAGCAGGCACTATTTTTTATCGCGGATGCGGAGAGCGCAAACAAGCGCTGTAGCTTTGGTAGTGTTGCACTTGATGTATGAAACGGAGTATAGGTCCCTCACATCCACAGAGGCAGTCACCTGGCGCCGCCTGCAAGCCAAGAACCACATGTCTCCCAGATGGAGATACCTCACGCAAACTGGAAATCCGGAGGACCAGTTCTGCAGATTCTGTAGTGATATAGGAACGTTAAAACATATCCTCTGGGAGTGCAGCCACTCCCCGGGCTACAATTTATTCAAGGACGCAGAAGCATGGGAGACCGCGCTTCATAGCGAAGACCCGGCGACACAGACCAACATTGTCCGACTGGCAACCGAAGCGGCGAACCGCTTTGTCTACTAGCCCCTGCCTCTTGGGGTGACATCGGGCTCCCTGGACACCTGCGAGCGGTGCCGGAGCTCCGGTGTCGCCTCTTCCGGACAATAAAAGTTTTCACCACCACCACCACCCTCAAGAAAACCATAAAGCACCAGCTAGTCTGGCTGGTTCTTTTGCTGGTATAATACAAAGGAACCAAGCTACCAAACCTACAAGACACACCACTTCTGAGGCTACCTACATTTCTTTCTCACACCACATTGATACCTAACAGATGCGCTTATCAGTATGCTGAAAAACAAGAATGCGAGGTATGCAGTGAGTTTACAAGAATTAAGAGTTTAAGCCTGCCATAACATTAGATCATAAGTCATTCAGGTTTGGTACTTATGCAAACATGCTAAATAATGCCTGTCAACTTTATTAGTACAATTCTGGTTAGCACCAAAAGAAAAATCTAAATTTAGGTATTTGCTACTGCCAGCTGCAACAGCAGAGGGGTACCAAGACATTTTCTTCCAGGCAAATTAGTTTTTGTACAGGACTGTGCACCCTGATATAAAACTTCAATACAGTATAATGATGAATTTAAAGACGCTAAGATTGCAATTAGCATGATTCTACCATATTATCATAAAAGTTGTGTTGTTTGCTTTCCAGTGCAAGCATTTGCAAGAGCCGTTACATTCAACAAGACATCAATAGAGGAAAACATAACTGGAGGTGTGGGGACACTTAAACTCCGGCTGGATATGGCGTGACAGCTTTAATGGCCCCTGTTTGCCAGCTCCCCTTACAGATCCTCTTTCACATACATGCACTTTGTTAGTCACTTAAATACTAACCTTTTGAGAAGACAGGCAATCACGGTGCTCATACAGCATATTTTTTTAACAATAAATTGTGCAGCAGGAAAAGAAGGTTGCATACATGCAGTAATCACCAATTAAATGGCATTAATTTCAACTTACTAAATGCATCATTTGGTACAAACGCATTCAACAAAATAGTACAAGAAATGGCAACGAGTATTAAATGACCAGAAAAAATGTTACTTGTAATCACATAAATCCACTTGATGGGGACCTGTACTTCCAGTAGCAGGTCCCTCATCAAGCAGGTAATAAAATGCATCCCTAAAGGTAAAAATCATCTAACAGCTCTTATAAAATATTTTCTCTATGTACAAGGCGAAAAGTAAGTAGTTAAAGCCCAACAGGAATGTGCAAGTTGTTTCAGTGTTTAGATTTGGGCCCCTAAGGCAGATTCAAAGTGCTGTAGAAATCAAAATTCATTGACTGCAGAGTTTTCTTTATGAAGTAATGGATCTCACGTATTTAGCAAGACTAACACCAAAATATAACTTAGTCTGCTTTGCATTTCTTTTTATTGTCCCACAGTGTACACTCATATCACCTGTACAAAACATTCTGAACAGCACCATAGATCAACAAGTAGCAATCAACATGATCAGAAATATTTTCTGCTGTAGTCCTAGTTTGACCCCATATCACCGAATGACTGGTCTCCAGAAGCTGCCCATTTAAATGGGTAATGTAAGACGTCTGTGGTGCAGCCAAGTTGCAACACAATTTAGTGCTTAAAAAAACCTCTGAACTAACATGGCATTCAATAAATCCTAATAAAATACGAACAAAAATGACAAATCTTCAACAGCCTTCCTTAGAGCACAAAACTGGCGCAGGGAAAAACCTCCTTTACCGAGATGCAAACATCGAAGGTTGTAGTGCGCTACCACAACACATTTGTAATTAATACATCAAGTCCAGCCTAGTCCAGGGCAGCTTCAACTTTCCACACAGAATGGAAACACAAGGTGGACATGACCACCTAGATATATTTGAAGACCATGTCCTTGCGATCAGCAACTGATTGCAGCTCCAGCTTGACTGGGCACTTGAGGATGTAGCCAAGGATTTCCTCAGTGTAGCCAATTAGGAAGTACAACTTGCGAGGAATCACCACTCTTTGCACAATGCCCCCAATGAAGATCATGTTGGCACGGCGCTTGATGAGGATTTCCGAAACAAACATACGGTGCCATGTGCCAGTCATGAACTTGCGAATGAACATGTCTTCCACTAAGGTTTCTGAGCGCCTTAAGCCACCTTGTAGATTGCCTAGAAAGGACACAAGGTGAGAGGTGAAGAGTAGTACCTGAGAATTCCCATAAAACCAAGCGCATTGCATATTCTTTGTCAGGAGATACTATAAAGAAAACAACTGGGCAAGGAACAAACAAGGCAGCTGGCTTCTTTGGTAAAAGAAGTACAAGGAAAAAAAACTCCAACCTCTGGTATCACAAGTCATAGTTCAATCCATTTCTCCAGCATCCTCTTGAATCTTCATTGGTACTCACTAACAGCACCTGGTTCATATACTGAACTGCTTAACGCAAAACAGGAGTAAATCAAGTTACTCTGAATGCCTAATGACCTTAGCAGGAGTTCTGAATTATCTAGGTACAGCCTGGCTCAGTCATGTTATCCCCGACTGGTTTGTAATGAAGCAAGCATGGTATTATTCCTTTCAGATCCTTAACTCATTTTTGCTACGTCAAGTCATGAATGAACATAAATGTAGCTCGGACATTTCAGACATTGCTAGTACTAAACATCCTGCACTGGTGATTCTTCAGATACCAGCCAACATACACTACTATTACACCTTGACTATAGCACGTCAGCACGTTTTAATAACGAGAAGTCCTTTCCAAAAATCATTTATATTTATAGCTCGAAAGCTGCCTTAGCTATCATCTCTAACAGCCTCATTGAATTGCTGACCATAACTACATAAATAAATTCAAAACCCAAAAGTGGTTACTGCATCCCATCATAAGGCTCAGTGGTTATGGCGCTCGACTACTGATCATGAGGGCAACTGTTTGAACAGCCACAGAGGCCACATTGTGGTGGAGACAAAACACCAAGTACCCATGTACTGAGTGACGTCAGTGCACGTCAAAGAATCTTAAGTGGCTAAATTTTGTGGAGCTCTCCACTACGACATCCATAATGTTGGTTTGGGATGTTAAGCCCTATAGACCGTTTACAGTGAGTAGTTCCACTGTTCCCTAACAGGTGGCGCCACTATGACGGCCATCGTTGCTGGCCTTCGGAACGCATTGGCGTGCAGTGCAGACTGCTGCTGTGCATCTTGTGTAAGAATGTCAGCCGACTTTCAAACAGCTGATTTGATGCAGGTGTCATCTGTATTGTTAAAGCATTCTGCAAGGAAGCAGAGCTAATGATCCTGTTGTTTACTGGCGGGAAGAACAGACGATGCTTTCTACATAAGGTGCACATCATGACCTAGGCTACTCTTTTCTCGGAGATGTATTACGAGTTATTGTTCCTTTCTGGGACAAGAAACGGCCTGTGAAATGTAGAGAAAGGCTATACTTCACGCACCAGCTCATTTTAGCACCGGCAGTAGCCATGGGAACTGTATGACGTTTTCTGAGAAACTGTATATTGCGTCTTTACACTGCTGCCGCGTTATTTTTGCAGGGCGTTAAGAAGTACCTTGACGTTATAAGCAGTTATAAGAATTGATTGTGCAGAGAAGGGAAGTCAGTGTGGGCATGTCAGTGAATCTGCTTACTTTAATTAGGTACTCTTTCCAAGGATATGCGGGATCGAATCCTGGCCTCGGCGTCTGCTTTTCGATGCAGCCGAAAACCCAGGCGCCTGTGTGCTGTGTGATATCAGTGCACATTAAAGAACCCCAAGGGGGTGGGAATTTCCGCAGTCCTCCACTCAAAGCCTGAGTCGCTTTGGGACTTTAAACCCCACAAACAAAACCAAACTTTAATTACACAAGCACTGCTGCAATACATGTAATAACTGCTGCTTTTATGAAACTAATGCACGGACAATGATGAAATTTACCATGATAAGATTTTTTATATCCCCGCTTACTTGGGTTGCTACTGTGGGTTCTGAATTCTGATGCAGTTTCCAGCAGCGCCGATGAACGCTGCTGAGCGCCTGATGCAGCCTTCAAGCAGCAATAGTCTTTTGAAGCCAGGACGTTTACAGGAGGTAAAATTATACCTTATCAATTGTCGGGGTTTACACGTGCGTCCATATTGAGCAGTAAATATTGTGCACAATGTTAAATGGTGAACATTCATAATGCGTCTCAGCCAGCACGGTCTGAACATATGCATTCGCACTTTGCGCAATAAAATTTTAAAAAAAATAGGTATGAGGGGATAATCAGTTTATAATCTATTCATTTTACAGAAAATGTTTTCCAGAGAGCTAGAGAGGGAATTGATTAAAAAACCAAATAAAAAAACCAAGTCGACGGCTGACGGGTTTGTCGAAACGTTCTAGCCAATGCAGACAGTTTGGAAGACGTAATAAATGAACTGCGAGGTTAACTTAAAGCACTTACACATACTATGGGCATTCACATGAAGTCTTTTGTGTGCCTACAAGCTCATTGCCCCAGTGATAGCGGGTACGCCGCACCATGCAGCCGAGTACCAGCACGCTGGAAGCCGTCAAACCAGAAGGCCGGCGATGGCGGAAGGGTCACATGATCAAATATGGCAGCGCCCATGCGCTCGCACTGTAAAAGGTCTAGACTAAACAGAGAGTGATTGCTGCTTACAGTACACTTGAAAAGAAATCCATCCTAAAGTTGCAAAAATGTGTAAGGAGTGGGTTGACTGAGTTTCGACAGTGAAGAAAATAAGGAACTGCTAAAAATAAAACATAACAAGGCCAACTATTTTGCTTTGTGTAAACAGTGTAAGGCACAGTTTTGCAGCACCAGAAGGTTGGAGAACCAACAGGCTTACCATGGCTTGTGTACTAAAATGGCTAAAGGCAATCACAACAAAGGCAGCCTCCTGATGCTTCCGTGGTGACCAGTGCAAGCCCGGTTTCAAAATTCCTCACTGAAACCTGGTGTCCTCTCATAAAATCTGCAATGGCTGACAATCTTAGCACCAATATATCTGGCTGAAACTGCAAGACGTAACTGCAGTGACTGAAAATGCCTAATTCACCCAAAATAACGTCATGTCTGTCGAACCTCGACTGCTTTGAATGTGCTGCCTGCTTAATAACGGCTGACATAACTACACCTCTTGAAGAAGTCGGCAAATCAATAGGTGGTTTTGTCAAACATGTTCACTCTCAGTGCCAATGAAGTACAGCAGAATAATTAAAGAGAACTGCTGTGTAATTCTGTTATGAGAGAACCTGTATTTATGTCTGCAGATTCTAAATATGTTATTTAATTTAATGTAAAACAATTGCCTGAGCACTTATGCAATATGTTATGTGCATTTGAGATGACCTTTCAAGAACTGTTTCCTGATGGATTTTGCTAAAATGCATACATGCCATTGGATTTGCCTGACATCAAGAAATGCAATAAGGTTAAAATTAAGTGCCGTCTGTCACAGACCTCGAGTTACAAAAAATTAAAACTTCCAATTCAAAAACAAATACAAACTTTTCTTCCTGTTTCCAAAGTGGCAACTTCAAAACCCTATAATTTAAATTCTGTGATATGCAGGATGACAATTATTTCATCCCTTGATGCAAGGTAAAACTAATGACATGGATTTTAGCAAGTTCTCCAAAGCAAAAATTCCTGAAAGTTAATCACAAAAACATGAGTAACATATAATGCAAGTGTAACGGAAATGCTTGACCTGAAATTAAATGCCACATTTAGAATCACTACATAAAGATGCCTGTTATTTCAATAATCCATAGTTGTGATTTCATTAATACAAAATTGACCAAAAGTACTCGGTACTGTGAAGTTAGAGACCAGCTCTTCAGGTACTTCAGTTTTGCAATATGCTGAGGTAAAGAATTTGAGTGAGATATGTTTCTATATACATGAAGTTAGAGGCTACTCTATATTTTCGCACATAATCATCCTTCAACTGGCACTCGATGCTTAGCTATCCCAGTGGTTGCATATCTGAATGGGAATCCAAGGCTCACAGGCTAGATTTTTATCTCATCTAGCCATCTATAGTCGGATACAGGATAAAAAAAAAACGCCATCCAGCTATCAAAGGATCCCTCAACCAATAGCTGCCGAGCTATACCATGACGTCACGGTTGACCGCCTTGCACCTACGAGCAGTGCTTGGAACGTGGTTTCTTTGAGTGAGTGCGTGCTGGTAAATAGTTCCTAAATGCTTTGTGAGTTCCAGCAAAAATACATGCATTTACTTAATCCAATCAATAGTTGCTTGCTCATCAGAGTACAACAGGTAAAACACCAAATTCTGAACAATGCAAACACGGGGGCCAGTTGGTTGATCATACTGTGGAATACTGCGCTACTTGATAGACAGAGAGAAGTGGAAGACGACACACGAATGAAGCGCAAACTTACAACTATTTATTTTTATCGACGAAACACGTACATATATACATATAGCATTCTTGTCAAATCACAAACACATCATTCATGCGTGTGATCACGCACGTTATCACTTCGACCACAACTCTGCATCTGCACAGCTATCATATCTAGCTCCTCTTTTGTGAGAGCCACAGATGGTGTACTAACGCACATATCTTTTTCTGCCGACTCAATTAAGAAGGCTTCTACGATTTCTCTTTCAATTCTTTCCTTTTGTTTGCCTACAATTTCAGTCCTGTGGAATAATGGTTTGCAGCCAGTTTCGCATCGCAAGCAATGTTGCGCAAGATTTCCAGGGTGGCTGATTTTCCCACAGTCATTATGATGTTCCAGGAGCCTCTTATTAACACATCTTCCCGTTTGTCCGATGTATTCTGAAGGTGATTTTCAGCACAGTCGAGTTTTCACAAAACCGCTTTGTTGTTCTGCACTTCACTGCATCTCTTTTCCGTTATGGAGCCCTACGAGGTAACATCGGAATGCATTTCATCCTTCTTGAGTGAGGATTGTGGAGAGTTAAAGTCCATGCCTCATAAGTGGTACGAGAAGAATAAGAGCGGCCGTATCATCTGCAGTTGCGGATGGAAGATGATCTAAAATGCGTATGTTCACTTGAGGTATCAGCACCCGGAGCGTAGCGTGGAAGAAACATGTGCGGTAGTGAGTGACCTTCTTGGAGTCAGCATGGCATTGGTGCTGGATGTCAAAAAGGAGGTGAAGGAAAATAATGGAAAAGTTACAACGCCCTCCCGGAAGCACCCTCGAAACGCAGGCAAGAGACGACGCACAGAGGTGTATGATGACTTCATAAAGTGCGCATTGCAGTCTTGTGTACATCGGTTTTTTTCGCCGTAATGAGATCCCAACTGTGAAGAAGATTGCTGCCGATTTGATCGCGGCAAAAGCTGCTTCAGTATTATTGTTTTTTCACCTGCTGTGATTAATTCAGTGGCGTGTGTGTGTCATATGCCTGGCTTGGTGCTCACTGCCATTCAGATATAGCAGTCGGCATGAGGAAAGCAGTTTGGGTGTTTCATTCCTGATCTTATTTGCTGTAATTAACTCAACAGTGCATAGCGTGCAGCTCGTTCAGCCAAGATTGGCTTCTGATTCAGCAGTGACATTGTCATTTTCCAATGAGTTTAGTTCTCTTCAAGACTATATACGAAAGAAAAGTGTCATTCAGAATGAGTCATTTTCTGGAAATACAGTATACATGAAAGCACGAACTGATGGGCGAATTGGTTTTGCCATGTGGACATGAAACGACACATTTCGTTTGGCAACAACATGACGAACTCGGGGCCAACATATTGGATACAGTGTTAACGTCTTCTGAACCCGTACTGACCTACCCAAAGAGAAGCATCCGATGAACCTGCTTTTTAAATCTGGAAATAAGGAGATTTAGTGCCATGCTGACAGTGTGCTCTGTAGCAGGTCTGTGCACTGACAGCAAGCGCACAGTTACTCTAGGCTCCACAACACTGGCTTTGTTCTAAACTTTTTCTGGAAATAAGGCCACACTGTCACCCTATAGGTATTTTCTCCACAGAGAGAGACTTTCCTCTCCTGTACAGCATGAGTTTTGCCAAACTCATTTAGAGGTTAATGCAATCTGCAGCGAGCGACACTAAGGTTTATCATGTGACACTGTGCAAATGGCATCAAAGACTTGTGGTGCTCATTGAAAGTGATGTTAAATTTGCCCATGTTATGGTATAAATGAAAGGTGCATGTCTGTGTAGCTGGCTAACCCAAAATTGTCTTCTGGCACATTGAGGGTTAAAAATGACCTGCTTCAATGTTTCAAGCCAAATGTGTCTTCTGACACATTAGACAGGACGAGAACAGTTGCTTCAGTGTTCCATATCTCATCAGATTTGCAGTCCTGATAGTATGCGTGGTGTGGAAGTCAATCTGCCATTTGCATGGCTAGCTGGCTTCTAACACAGGTGTTGAGATGTGCCCACTTTGCAGCTTTTTCTTAGCCTTGAGTGACGACAAAGAGCCCAGGGCAGCGCTGTGGAGCTTAAAATGGATAATAACTTAATTTGCACATACATCTTTGTCATGTACAGGGTGCCTTTAACCTACCTATATTTTTTTTTTTTTAAAGCAAGTAATTTTCTACTCGGTGGACTAGCGTCTGCTTAATGAAACATGCAGTGGCCTTGACCTGTGTATCACGTTGGTCTTTCAGGCTCTATAACTGTTACTATAACTCAGCAACACCATGCCATTCAAAAATTGCTCAGGCTCTCTCATCCAATGTATGCAGCCAGTGAGCACATAAGAAAGGTGTTGTTCACATTAACAGTATGTTGGTGAATACTGGCACCACAAGGTGAAAACTGCATGTAGTGCAGCGTGCAAACCATCACCATGTCCACTACTGGCATGTACCGGTGCTATGCTGTGCCTGAAAATGAAGAGGCCCACTCTCTTGGCGCTGATTACACCTTATTGTGCGCCACAAGGTTAGGCATAGCGGCTGAGTATCTTTGAGCCCCCCGAATAAACGCATGCCTACGGTAGCACAAATGCCTCGTAGTGCTAATTGTGGATGATCATTGTTCACCATGGTCTATGACATACACAAATGCTTAATAAAACTGCTATTCCTTCACTACAGTGTTCCTTATAATCTTTGATGTTAAACTCCTCTCCTCCGCTTTGGTATGTTAAACAATGTGAAACCAAACCAGAATACAACAGTGTGCAAGCATGTTCAGCACAGTATCGACAGCACTTAACGAGTGCTATAGTTTCGGCCTCTAATACTAGGTTTCAGTAACATGTGCAAATTAGCTTGACAGAAGAGAAAACTGACAAAGGACCGCATTCTTATACAGCAGTGAGAATGTGAGAAATGCTGAAGGGTGCACTTCTTTGTCTAGAATGGTATAATTAGTTTCACAGCTTGTGTTCATGCAGGCGGCTATGCCAGCAAAGCTTCTTATTTACAATTCCGAGAGCTACTCAGACGACAGAAACACAGGGCAGGTAACATAACAGTGTTATCTTAGCACATAACCGAGTCGCACAAGCGAGAAAAGCAGTCTCGAAACTAACTGGGCAGCATGTATGCATTCACGATCAAGAAATGCAAAGTTTTTGTTTTGTATTATTGGCGCTTTTTGATCACATACAGATTTAAGAAACAAAGCAAATTAAAATTAGCAAAACTGGATCACAATGCACCCAGCACAGCTTTCAGACAAATAGGTCGGTATATATGCTCCAAAAGGGCATGCAGTGCTTGACACTTCATTTACATTTCTCTCTGTTCATCTCATAACTCTTTCTGGCTTTATCGCCGTGCGCTACTCACCAACCGAATATCAAACACTTACAGGCGCATTCCCAGATAAATAAGAACCAGCAGTTGCCATCACCTTTCGCGCTCGCTGGTGTGACAAGAACATGGGCAGCAATGTATTTTCGCCGACATCGGAGGGATGAAACGGGAGCCCGATCAACACACACGCTTACACTTAGAAGTTCACGCACAAAAAAAGCACATCCTCGGAAGGCGATTACCACTGCTGTATGGCACACAATGTTCTGAATCACCGAAGAATGACACAAATAGTACCACAGTAGACAGCGGCGGTCTCCCAGTAGCACGTCAAGTGGTACCGAAATGCTACAGCGATCGTTGTCCCCCCCCCCCGCATACAAATACCTCTACACAACCCACAAATGACGCTTTTTGCCGAATCCCACCTTGAGATATCAGTACATAACACTAACGTTGGAGTATGTGCGCATCTATCTGGCGACAGCGGTGGGGAAGGACGCGACAACCCCAGGCGGCCATTTTGGTAAAAGTCCGCAATACCGCGAGCGTAGAACACATTCCTTTGTTTGTTTGTTTCTTTTCCCGTGTGTGCCGTGACGTCACTGGAGCGATGCCATTGGCATCGGTCAATGAAGGGGGGTCGTTTTGAAAAAGGGGGTTGTTTCAAGGCTGTTTGCCGCTTTTTCTTAACCTGTATCCGACTATAGCGGCTGCCAACGTCAGGAGCAGTAGTGCATAGGGTGTGTCCGGAAAGTAATGCAATTTTATCAGTAGCAAAAATATTATTCAAGACAGCGTTACAAACATTAAAAATTCTTTGAGTAGTCCCCTTTGGCATCTAGACACTTTTGCCGGTGACTTTTCCATGCACTGTACGCATCCTGGAAGGCATTGACAGGAACCTCGTTTAGAGCCTTCGTCATGGCGGTCTGGATCGCTTCAATGTTGCCAAAACTGACAACATTTAGGGTGCTCTTGATTCTCAAGAACAGGAAGAAATCTGCCGGATCCAGGTCCCGACTATAGGGGGCTGGAGCAGTAACACCAAGCTGTGCTTGACCAGAAACTCATACGCGCAGAGACGTGTGGCTGAAGTGTTGTCGTGGTGCAACTGCCAGGTATCAGTGATCTCCTTTCACGCTCGGAGGACCCTTTCTCAATTTATAGGGCACATTCAGTAGTAGCAGTGTTGACTGCCTGTCTTTGGGGCACAAAGTCTTTGTGAATGCCCTTGGCATCAAAAAAGACAGCTTGAATTGTTTTCAATTTCAACTGGCTCATTCTTGCCTTTTTGGGGTGAAGGGACTCTGAGGTGTGCCATTCAGAACTTTGGTGCTTTGCATCAGGGTCGCACTCAAATAGCCATGTTTCGTCGCTGGTAATGCCGCTTCCCAAAAAAAATCAGGTTGAGTTTCGAGATTCAAATAAGGATCAAACATTCGCTCACAATCACCACTCGGTTTTTATTGTGGTTGTCAGTCAACAATTTGGGGACCTGCTTAACGCACACCTCTCGCATGTTTAAATTTTCGCTTACGATGTCGTGCACGGTTATTTTTGGAATATTGAGCGTCTCTGCAATCATGTGCACATTCATTCAACTGTCGGTGTTCAAAATATTGCGAACACGAGATACATGTTTGTCCCCTTTTCTGGTTGATGGCTGTCTAAGCGGGATTCATGATCAACATCTTTCCGGCCAACCTTTAACTCCTTCATCCACCTTAAAACATGAGAACATGACAAAGCAGGTTTCCCATAGGCTTGCTGAATCATTTGATAGGTGTCAGCAAGACTCTTATTGAGTCATCACAAAACGATCACATACAGTTGTTCGTGTGCGGATGCCATCGCATGTCGTGACAAGGGTACTATCGTGACAAAGGTACTATAAGTGGGTACACGCAAACAGCAATCCTGACGCTCCCAGAGCTTACAGCAGACTGTAAACAAAAGTTGAGCACCGCCTCCACCTATCCCAACCAAACCAAGCGCAGTAGGACCGACAGTAGCGCCCCAAAAAAATAATAATAATAATTGCATTACTTTTCGGACACACCCTGTATCACCCCCATGCCCGCAATCTCCATGACCTGCCAACTACCACATGCCAGAGGCATGCTCATTATTTTTCGCACATAATGCGCACCGCCATGATGTGCCCTCCTCCTCCACTTCCCACCTTGCACATCCACCTTTACTTCTTCTGCTGCTGCCTTGCTATCCCTTCAGGAACCTCTCACTCCTCTGCATTTCTTTCCCGGCTTTCTGTACAGTGCAGTCATGCCCTCTCGTCATATTCTATTCTTTGAAAATTCCTGGAAGCATTGCCAACAGGTTACGCATTCTTCAGCTGGAAGGGAACAACAAAAACAGTGCTTAAAGATGGGGCAGCAGAAAAAGACTAAACACATGTGTTGCTTTTCTTTCCTTTTTCTGCTGTCTCATTTGTAAACGCTGTTTTCGTCCTTCCCTTCCAACACGAACAAACAAGCCCAACTCTACCTTCTGCTTCCATTCTTCAGCCCTCGTCAACACCTACTCTTTCCACAGTAGCCACTCAGCAGATTCTTCCCATCGCTGCCCCATTCCAGCTGTGCAATCTGCACACGTTACCTTCATCCTCTAACCTTCTTGCCTCCGATCCCAGCATATGCGGGGTGGGAATTTCCATCTCTCCACTCTGCTACCTGCTAGTCATGGCAGGTAGTGTTTCACTCTGCATGGCCACGCAAAGTTGCCCGAGGCTAAGCAGGATCTTGTGTTTTATCGGTGCAGCGCATACAATGGAGGACGAGAGGAGACACACACACACAGCACTGTGTCTGTGTCTCCTCAAGTCCTCGTCGTATGTGCTGAACCAATAATGTCAAACCAACATGCCCAAGTGTCTACCTTGTCAGGATCTTGTGCCCCCGATTAGCCTTTGCAACTTGCAACAGGGTGGCCCAACGGGTCACTTTGTCCCAAGTACACTTGAGCTTCGCCTTTGAGTGTAGAATGTTGCGATTCCAATGCTGCCATTCACCAAACTGTCCGTGATGTCTGTTTTGGGTGACCACAGCCAGTTGCAGGAGGCCAAACAGAATTTTGCACACCAGGTTGGCCAGCGTTAACTATGATAAGATGGCCCCACGGGCCCCTCCATAACTGCCTGGCTTCCACGCCAATGTTAACAGCGATGCCGCTCAAGCCAGTAACGGGCACCTAAAAGCTGTGCTCCAAACAAAACTTTTAAAGCCCAGTGTACCCATTTAGTTTACACATGAGAGTTAAGCTTTGAAATTTCAACCAAAAAACAATGGTATCCTTGAAGTCCTGATAACTGGCTATTGAGTGGTAGTAGCAACTGCAACAGTTAAGCAGCAGTTCCATAGCTGCAGTCTCCACACAGACCATGTCATGTCCCACTCCAACCCAAAGATAACTGAGGCAACCAAGGTTTTAGATGTAAGCTTCTTTTAAAATGGGTTTTTAATGTCCCAAGGTGACTAAGGCAATGAGGTTTGGTTTGGTTTTGCTGGGTTTAACATCCCAAAGCAACTCGGGCTATGAAATACACCATAGTGGAGAACTCCAGAAATTTCGACCACCTAGGGTTCTTTAATGTGCACTGACATCACACAGCAGACGTGCGCCTTGCTTTTTGCCTCCATTGAAAAATGGCCACAAAGGCCGGGATTCGATTTCGAACCCTTAGGAACAGTAGTCGTGCGCCACCTCGGCGGGGCTCAGGCTATGAGGAATGCAGTAATGAAGGCCACCAGATAATTCAACCACCTCAGGTGCTTTAACACGCACTGACATTACACAGTACACAGGCACCTTGTGCTTTGCTTCTACTGAAACAGAGCTGCTCCAGCAGGGATCGAACCTGGATCACCCAGCTCAATAGTAGAATGCTCTACCCGCTGAGCCACAGTAGTGGGGCACAGGTAAATTCTACTAGCGTTTTTGTCCGATGGATCCAATATTTACCTTTTGCCATTTTCTTTGTTTCTTCCCTTGTACTCCCTTGTAGGAACAAACCTCTAACTGCAACTACCCCTTCTGGTAAATCTCTAGTAAATTTCTACTTGAATAACTATACTGGTAAATTGACTTTTGCATTTAGCGCATGATGGCCTTGCTGCCTGTGTGCCATAAAAGCCAGCAGAATCCAACCAACTTCTGGAATAACAACTTATAAGTCGACTTCTCATGTTGACCAAGATACCAAGATAAGCTCCAAGTGGCTTTTCCCCTAGCAGAAATGCAACATCATATCAGCAAAGTACAGGGGCAGATTGAAGATAGGGGGCAGGGGTCCCTTTTCTCCCATGCAGCCCCTCCAGAAGTGAACTGACCCATAAATTTATTCCTGGCACAGCGACGGTCTTATGGAAGAGTGCAATGCCGCAGCAAGTAAATTTGTGAAAAAAAAAAAAAAAAAAAAACACAGAAACAACAGAAATAAACCTGCAAAAGCCTACTGAATTCTGAAAAAAAAAAAATAAATAAATAAATAAATAAATAAATAAATAAAAAATGCTCCAACCGATATTTATATAATGTTCATTGCCTCAAAAGCAACTAAAGCCATCGTGACTCCCGGATATGATACCACAATCCTTCTCTTTCAAACACATAAGTTTGTTCGATGAGTATGGAGGAATAAATATATGAAATGGATGCCTATCTGTGATCAAGGCAGCAGCCGAAATATCTACTGCTAAAACTGCCACTATGTTTAGACACTTTTCTTTAGTAATGATTCTCTGAACCCCGTGCAACATTAAACATATAGATTTCAGAGCTCTGATTGAATGATAAGGCACTGCAATATCTAACCCTACGCAAGCAAAAAAATGCATACGCGATATGCATTTCACAGTGCTCTAAACATGCGCAAATTAACGTACAAGAACACCACTTGCTCAACAAGTAGAATATAAATGCTTCTTGCAAGTTAAGGATGGGATTAGTCCTCACTATAGCAGCTGCTATAAAATTTGTAACCCTAAGTCTATGCGTTGGGTCAATTAAAGCTGCAAAATGATGCTTTCTGAATTTTGGACACTTCTCAGCCACTAGTTGAGCTTACTTGCAGTGCCGCTAACACCCATATACTCTGCAGTGTCATCAACATCTCTACCTGCTCAGTGTGCTTGAATCGTACTCTCGACACACACTAGAAAGCGCCATTGGCAGCAATGTCGCTCAGCAGGCCACCTATAGATAAGCAGCAACTGCCTTCCGTGATCAGTGGGTTCAGTGGCTGTACCATGGCAAAGTCATTGAATCTGATTTTTTTCATCATGCAGATGTCGACCCACTGGGAGTCATGATTATCTCATTAATCAATAATGGAGTAGTTCAAGACACTTCTGTTGTTCCTGACTCAATAATTTGGTAACAAGTGATAAAGTTCAAACAAACTAAACTACTCTTCCCAATTGCAACATGAACTCATGATTATTCTTATTAAAAATGGTTGAGCTGAATAATTACCCTGTCTAGAGTACAGTTCCCTCCTGTAAAACACAAACTATTACAGAAACTATACGCACTGGTATTCCATGAGTTCCAGGCCTTGCGATGAGCAATCTGATGGGGGGGATTAGCCATCTCATAAGTTAGTGGCCTGCTGCGATTGCGTGTCACCCTGTAGCGGCCCGCGCGGTTCTTCTCCAAAGTGGCTGTTGTGTGCAAGGCAGCAGCATGGCCAGGTGACGGCAGAATCTCTGGAAGGCATAGCCGTCCGAGTGCCTGGGCATGAAAAAATGAAGCCACTTAGTGCCCTTACACAGACACCATGTTAGCACTTCAACAGAGCATTTTGAAGAAAAATCAAAGTGCTATGTGCATATGTTTTAATTTCTAGTTGGCCAGAGAAACCGAACAATGCGCATGATGTTATTGTAGCTGGAAGTGAGGCAGCCAATCAAAAATACTGATAATAGGAGCATCAGACAATCTGGCTTGGTACAGAACATGAGTTTTGGCATCACTTCAGTTAACCAATTCAATTTAATCTCAAAATTCAGCTTGTCTCAAGTATTGAACACAAGCTGCGTTGAAGGCAACGTGGCGGCGCAGCAATAGCGCACCAGAGGTATTCGCTGCGAGATCGACCTAGAGGTGGCGCCACCGTCGCTCCGATAGTGGGCATCGGCAGACGGCGGTGCTCGCAGAAACGCATGCGCCGTATGTCTGCTTTCGAGTTTACAGCGGGTTTGTTGGCAATGAAAACATACCTGATGCAAAGCATTAGCGATTTACTGTTTAGAGTGTTCCAATATTACAAATAAATTCCGTGGGTTTCGCCAATGCAGCAAAACAAAAAAAAAAAAAAATAGGTAGATGCATGTATTTTCGGAAAACAAGGCATGCAACCACCTGTCTTTTAGATTTACTGGCATCGCTTTGGACGCTTTTTGCGTTGTATGGTGCTCACAGGCCTGACATTTGAACCTGAGCATGGCGTATCTTATCACCTTTTCAACAGTGTGCACGCGTCTAATAGGAGTGAGACAAGCACATTTAGTGTCAAGCCCACAGAGATACAAGGTTCGTGCTCTGACCTGCAGTACTTTAGAATGAATCGAGGCAGCCTGGTTCATTATATCGTACTTGACTCGAGGATTAAGCAGGTTAAATGTTGCACTGACAGCGTACTGCCTGGCGGGTTGCCATAGACTGAGTGGACATCAACACTGGCTAGACAACCAGGCACAAGTATTATCCAAAAATGAGATCACGCCAGCACTATACAAGAAACCTCACTGCACAGGAAAGCTGACTGCTCAGGGTAGAGCGGTGAGCGGATTGAGTTTGCCGAGCTCACAACAAGGCGGATGCTTCTTGCGGCAGATAATCTGGTAGTGTTGCACTGTGAAACCGGGGGAAGTATAAGGAATTTCTTATGAGTGTGATATTCCTAAATGGTAAATTAGCAGTGTAATTTTTTTTTTTTCAATGACGATGAATTTCACTATGTGACAGAACTTTTACACACTTGACAAAATTTAGGAAATTGGCGATTAATTTTCAGTAACAAAGTGCAAGATATGAATCAGTAGCTGCGAAGACATCGTAAAAACTGCGCTTGGTCACTGTCATGTTCTGGCAAGGAATTTTGAAGGCTGAAGATTTCTTTATCATGGTAATTATTGTTGACTTGGGGCGGTTCTGTCGTTTACTTCCAACAGGTGCTGGATATAAAACTATCCTGAAAGAAATGGAGTTCATCTTATATATGCGATCATAAATTTGTATTTATTGCCTAACTAAACACCGAGCCCGTATGAAGCTATTTTACTTCCCTTGTCAGAAACCAGTTTGCTTGAAAGACAGTACCGACAAAAAGGGGTCCTAATCATTCTAATGGGCTACCAGTGTACATTGATCTAAGTGTATTATGTAATATTTAGTGTAACAGGTGCTGGGAAGATTTGCTTCCCAAACATTCGAGCATTTCAATAGCCGTTACGGATATGCAGTGCCATGCAACATCGCCTATATGACGGATGATGTAGGGGTGGGCCTCAGTGTCGTTGACCACGTGGGATTGTTTAAGATGCAGTCAAATCCCACAGCCAAGGAGCGCCTTTCGAAACGGTTGGAATCAATACCCCCGTTCTCGAAATCAGCAGTCGAGCACCCTACCACCGAGACACTGCGAC
>JAJIZL010031160.1:27249-57446 GCA_023969395.1 Amblyomma maculatum
ACTCGGCCAACTCTTTCATGAATGCAGAAGGCACTGAGTAGCTTGTTCAAACTCTGCGGTCGCAAGTTTCAGTAGTTGTGGTATTCCAAACAGAAATGAAAATGTATGATTTTTGAGCGTTTGCATTAAGTTTTATTGGCGTCAGCAACCTGCTTTGCTTTGACACAGCGCCTAACGACAGCATCGCTTCATTTGAGACACCACTTGTCAAAGAATCTCAGGCGCCAAAGACCGCAACTGATGACAACTATTTTTTTTTTAATGGAGCATGGGGTGGATAGCCTGTGTTCATATTTCATTTGCAAGAGACAGATAGGTAAGCAAAAGTGCACAGGAACTGCGAAACAAGCAAAAAGCGCTCCTGTAGATGCTGCACGCACGCACGTAAATCACTAAGGGCTGAAGCACAATGCGAACACGCATCCACACTGAGAAGGGTTTGCCGCTATGCCGCTAGGTGGCGATTCTGCTCAATCTCGAGGCAAATACGCACTGTCTATAAAGCTACTGTACCAAACAGAGTCAGGCCCACTTATAGTGAACTTGACAATCATGTGGATTCCAGTCACTGTATCGTTAGTTCGTAGTAAGCAGGTTTGCCCTTTTGCAGCCCCCCCCCCCCCCAAAAAAAAACTAAGAAGAGCAAAGTGTGACAAACATTGCCATTGATTTCTTTTAATGATTGCTTGTGGTTGCCAGTTAGATATTACCAAGCTGCTTTCTAAGTTCTTCAGCATGATCACATCTTCCTGGCCACTTTATGAATGCAATAACAGCGATAGCGATAGAGGCATTCAAGGCATCTGGTGATATGTTGCCATCCACCTCTTTGATTTCTGACAAGGACGCAGCAGTGATGATACTACAGCGTATGTGCCCGCAGAATGTATTGCATGTCTACTGTCTGTGCAATGCCTCCACGAGGCAGCAGCGCCGAGAGCGGAGCATTGACCCAGACAGTAACACACACTCTGGACCTGATGGGCCAGGGAGGCATACCAGATGACTATTCAGATTGGTTATGGCTACTGATCAGCGGCCGTTTGTAGCATTTCCTTCAACATTGCTCCTTTCTCGCGCTTATCACTAATCTGCTTCAACATTAGATGCTCTACAAAACCAGGGTATATGCATGCACATCAGATCGATCTTATAGCCTGTTATATGGAAAGGCCGGCACATGTTTCTTTTTTTTCTGTTCTGAGGGGAGCTACAGGGCTGTAGTACCTGGGAGACGCTCCTCGGTCTCCGCTTTGGCGAGAAGCGCGCGTCTTCGAGCTGCGGTGGCGAATACCCAGTGGCCCCTCTAGTTATAACCGAGCGGTGGTGCTATAACTAGTTCGTTTTGTCTAAGACGCGGTGCCATAGCCTTAATACTAATTTTGAAGGTAGCTCCACCCTCGTTCGTAATAAGCGAGCGTTCTTTATAACAGCGGCCATTAAAAGCGGGCTCGACTCTATCTACTTCGCAGGTGGCCCCGGCAGTGGAGAGATGTCAAGTACTCGGCAGGGCAGCCCAGTGTTGCAGTAGCCGGCACACCTGTCTTTTCTGTTGGTGTTACATAACCTCAGCATAAAAGACAGGAGTGTCGGCTTATTGGCCGCGATTAGCCAAAGATCGCAAATATGAGAGGCACGCGTAGCCGAAATTCGCAGCCGCAGAGGCAGCCATAACAGCTGCTGAGGTTCGGTAACGCCAGTAGGAAAGAAAGGCGTGCCGGCTACTGCAACACTGCTAGGAAAGTCTGTGCAGTGACAACAGGTCAAGTTACGCCAACCGGAACGCTGCCCTCTGCAGCACAAGTGATATGCTGCATTTTCCAAGGAAATGCAGGGTCACCCAGCGTAGACATAGAAGCGATGCAAAAGTGTACGACTACCTTCAGGTGCCCGCAATACGGAAATAACAAACCCAACACTGAACCAGAAAAAAAAGAAGAAAAAAAAAAAAGCAAGCACGAGCGTGTTTGAAGGTTTGAATTCCACTTTTTTTATCAAATTTTCCAAACAGGATACACGAGCACAGAGGCAGCCAACAAACTTCCGGTACCTAAAGGTATTTCATCAAATATTTCATACGCAGGTTTAAGTTCGGAGCGAAAGAAAAGACGCACCACAGGGCTTGTTATGGCACGGATACATGAGGGCACAGCAAAAGGAGGCTCCGATGTTTTATTTTTACCACCAATAACAACAACTATTCAGGAAGTTTATAACCATAGAGGCACGTCACAGAAGTAGCTGAGAGCACACATGCTTGAGATTTTCAACTGAACGCTCCGACCATCATCACACTCTGGTGCCCTTCACGAAGCTTGCACGATGCGCAATTTCAAACCCTCCAAAAGAGAAAACCCGAAACTGACTTTAACAGTTTTGCATATTAAACTATCACTAGCTGTTCGAAAAATATCGAAAACATAACTCATGCAAGCAAGGACGAACTCAGTGATGAGAAATTTTGTTTACATCAAAGAAATTTACCTTGCACAACGCACTCATCGTACTCATGGGGGCCGCCATACCTTGCTATTGTCGGGCCGCATATACCCTTTTAAACAATAACATATTTTATGTGTTTAATTTTATAAAATGTTTTAATTTTTTTAATTTTGTTTTTTGTTTATTTTATGTTTTAGTAATTGTTTTAAGTTTTAATTTGCTGCTTTACTGTATGACGTAGATTTTGCCATGTGTTAGAGAGTTTGTACGGACGGGTAGTGCAACGCTCAACGAACAATTAATGTGTCTAGTTTGTTGTTATTTAAATTATACAACATAATAATGTTTTAAAAAATAAACTTTAGGTAAAATTAAAACAGTGTTAGTATTTTATTGTTAGTTTAATGTTGTTTAAAAAATATTTATGAGTAGTATTTATAGTTTGGTACTCGTCCGCTAGAGAACAGAAGTGTCGCTCGCATGACTCCGGCCAATCATAGTCTGCCTCATCTCAAATGAAGAAATTCGGTACCCCCTTTTGTCGCCGTCATCCCTCCTAAAGCCAGTGCGGAAAAATCTGGCGTTGAAAAGTGCTCATCTGATACCCGAAGAACGGGCTGTTGTATTTATTTCCCTTTAGCTTGGCGGCAGGGCACAGGAAGGTGAGGCGCATGCTTTGCGCTTGATTTCGCTCAGTGGCGTTTATTTTGGGTACTGGAAACTTCAAATACGTAGGTATAGAAGCTGCTCGCGGTGAGCACTGTGGTCAGTTTTATTTTTTTTTTTTTTTTTTAATATCTTCAAGGTTCAGTGAGGCCAATGACGCCGCTAAAACACGTTTAGTTGGAGCCTCGGTTGTAGTAGCAGTAAATATTAGTGTCTGCTACAACAGGGCTTGTTAACGTCCCCGTACCACGTAGAATCTAGCATATCAGTAAAGGAAGATTGGTTTTTCATGCGAGTTGCCCAAGTGGGACGTCCTATTCTGTGCTCTGGCTCCTTGTTACGTAACCACTAATTCGTATACTTCCTCAAAATATTACCGGTGCCACGCGTAACCAACCTGTTTCAACGCTACCGGCGATATAAAAGCGTAATTGGACCCGTCCTTTGACGAGTACATTGACAAGTAATTCATACCTAGTGTTTTTCTTTTTTGCAGTTCGTCGCCCAAAAATGTTCCTCCTCGAATGGCTTGGCGGTGTTCTAGGTTACTTGGGTAAGTACATTTTTCCTCCATATCAAAGCTGAATATACAGTTTCAATACCTTTCCAAAATCTTGACACGACCATGCCTACCTCCTTCAACATCCGCGTTTCTAATTCGCCTATCGATCAACGGATTAGCGGATACAGTCTGCTCCCACCGTCTCCCTTTGCTTTGGAAAGTGGCATAGACTTCGTAAGGTCCCCCTTTTTGATTGCTATTTCATAATACATTGAGCAAATTCCATCTGGTGTCGATGTGGACAGTCTGCCATCACGGCGGCTGGCAGCTTAGCTCCCCAGGAAGGTTACACTTTGAAGGTTTGATGTAGTTGTAGGAACATATACGCGGGGCGTGTTTTCCAGAGTATGATACTGTTATGCCCATTTTGTCTAATCCAAGCTTGTACGTTTGCCCTCGCGCAGTCGAGGGAGTTGTCTTGCCCTCCCGTATGCTTATCGTAGTGCTCTTGGCCTTGTGCATGTGACCTGCGATCATTTTCGCAATTTCAGCTCTCTTCTAGCACTGGTTGCGCTTCCTCAGCGCTACTGAGTGTGCTGTGACAATGCCTAATGGCGATTTTCACTGGTCGATTGGAGATAGGCGTCCAAATCTGAATAGAGCGACCTAAACCCCCCACTGAAGCGGATCAGCTTTGGTCGACCAGCGGAACATGCAGAGCTGGTTCCTTCAGTTGAAGCCACATCCTAGCGCAAAATGTGTTGCGATTGATAAATAGGCGAGAGTGCGGCACTTTGCAAACTTGCTTCCGCATGGTCTTAACGCCGTAACCATTTTTAGATAGACACGCTTCTACTTACGCGCGCGCAAACAAAAAAAAAAAAAAAAAGGCACTGGTGCTTAGTGTTCTCTGCCGATATCTCTGAAACCGCAATAAGCAGGTGAACAACAATCCCGCAACATCCGGAAGTGACATCTCGGACGAACTTTTGGCGAGATCCGACCATCCGACTCTGGTCGGCGTATCGAGCTAGAGCGCCCGCGGTTGCTCCAAACGATCTTGATCGGCCGGTGGAATTCAAAATAGTCATCCCGGAGCGAAAAAACCTGCTCCGAAGCGACCGGTGGAAATCGCCGTAAATAATGGCAGGCTTTGCAAACTTTGAACTTTCCTTCGTGGCATCCTTCTCGCCTTCCCGCGGGCGCCATGTGCGAAGTTTTGTACTGTGTAGCCACGGCCGCTCGATTTTTGAAAGTGAAATCGAGCGGCCGTGGTGTAGCTATAAGACTGCATTTTCCTGAAAATTGAGACGTTTACTGTGAAATGAATCTGTGCATCTCGCATATGCGTGCTTGCGGCAAACGATTTATAAGCTTTGAGGTGTGCTTTGCAAACAACCTAAACAAGAAGGTATTTTGTAGTTTATTCTTGTGTTTAGGAACGCTCTAAAAGTAAAATGTGAGCAGTCTGTGCTTCTGTTTCATGCAACCTTGTGCAGCCTAAAAGATGGGTTGTATGCCAACCTAATTGCACAGTTAAGAGAATGTATGCTGTTCATTGTTGCTTGTGACCACTTCATAATTTGCATACAGCTGTTGCTTATGAACACAAGGTGCTTGCCAATTCAAAGCCTAGCGCATATTAGCATTGCTAACATATGGTTCTGTATGTTGATGTGGCAAAATGTTGTGTGTGAGGAGGGGGGGGGGGGGGGGAGGAGGGCATGTTGGTTCATTGTTCTGTCAACAGTTTGTCAAGCAATGCCTTTGTATAGTGATTGCATATAAAAGCCTAAAGGTCTTCAAATTCAGTTAATTGCACCCCCACTTTAAGGTCCTATGCTTTCGCTGCTGCAGTAGCCAAATCAACAAACTGCAATAGTTAGTGTGTGCGTGTCAATTTAGTTTTTGAAAACTATACTCACTATACGTCTTACATTTTGCTTAGTCTGATGACATCTCATTAAAATGTTACAGTTGAACTTAAGTGCTTGTAAAGAAGGGTAAGGATGAGAGAGAAAATTAAAAATGAAGCTTTATCACTTATTCCAAATTTTGTGGTTTAGTTTCAGAATTCGTCTAGCTTTTTCACAAAGAATGGCCGAAAATATTTTCCACTTTTGATGGTAGCTGGGTGACTTTTCTTCATTGCATGCAAACATTTTTCACTGTCACTTCCGATATTTTTAACAGAGCAATGCCTCCCCCCCCCCCCTTTTTTTTTTTTTTAACATTGGTCTTTTGGCTACATATTATTCACAAATGCAGTACCTTTTTTCTACTGGTGAAACTGTTTACTCAGCACATTGGCAAATTGGTATGGGAGCTCTTCAGTGGGAAGGATATTGTTCATATTAGAGGGTTGGAAAAATTGCTGACATTGAATACTGCTTGTATGTGAGGACCTGGCTAGCACAACCATAAGCAGTGTTAGTGGCAAAAAAGTGTGCTTGCTAGGTAGGCTGCACTTAATTTCCTCAACACAGCTTAACAACTTCTCTTGTTTGCAGCTTTATACATTCTTTCCTGGTAAATTGGCTATGATAGTACTTGCAACACTGTTCCTTGCAGCCTGTTAATATTCATGGCAGCTAATGAATTGGAAGACATGCAGGCAGGCAACTAGACACATGTTGAAGCACATGTGGAAAGTGTTATGTTCTAACAAATCACATGACTTTATTTTTGGTTCTGTTGTATGTGGATAAAAAGCTTGATAATGTTCTGAAGTAGAAGTGCTCACTGGGACCAGGGTAGTAGTGCTTTATTGCCTTCCTTTTCTCTGCAATGGTTAGTTACAATGGGATGTGTTTTCACTGTGCATATGGATTACGGTGTCATGTTGACTTGAACCGGCAGTTATTTGTATACATAAGCTTAATTATTTTACTTCTACTGCACCTTTCCTGTAGGTGTTAAGCCTGATTGGGCCTTGCTCTTTGTATTGTAGGGTATAGCATTGATGGCAAGTGAGCAAACATTTCTCTACCGAGTCTTAGATATTGCTCGTAGACTGTGTTGGGCCAGTAAAATTGCAAATGGTTGTCAGGGCTTAGAGAAGGAAACTGAGTAGTTTGGGAACGTGTTGTACTGGCAAAGTTTTCAGCAGTCTCATTGCCTAATTCTGGTTCTGTACATTGAAATATGTCTTGTAAAATAGGAACGTCATTTCAAGTTTTTCTAATGCATATGTTTTGACGGACATTTTTTAGTGGTGTCTGTGTGGAGCTCTCAGTGTGGAGCCCTCCACTGAGAGGCGTCCCTCATAATAGCCAGAGTTGCTTTGGGACATTACACCCTGTAGACAAACCAAACCATTGTTTTAGGATCTGTTGTGGGTACCATGCAGGAGTGGAAGCTGCATAATAAGCTCTGTGGCCTACCATATTAACAAGGTTGTGACAGATGTTTAAATTTTTCTCTTCAGGTTTGTGGAAGAAGAGTGGCAAACTCCTCTTTCTGGGCCTAGACAATGCAGGCAAGACAACGTTGCTGCATATGCTCAAAGATGACCGGATGGCTCAGCACGTGCCCACATTGCACCCCAGTGAGTTCTTGTTTGCTCACATTTTTTTGCAGCTACAGCTCACATCTCTGTACTTTAGCTGTTGGAGTGTTTGTGCGTAGCACAGGTTCTAAGTGGAAAATGGAAGGGAGCTTTTGTAGCAATTGTGACAGCCAGCTGCTAGAGTGCACATTTTTTTTTCCAGAAATAGGGCTAGCCCGCTTCTGCTTCTAGCTGCTTTGCTCATTATTCCATTTGCTCTGCAGTCAAGAAAAGAGGCTCTTTGTGAAGCATTGTCATGAAGACTCTTTTCCACTGCTTTATACCTTCATTCTCACTGAACCTAATCATTGATTTCCAGGTGCAGTTTGGGCTGTTAACAGCTGTATACATACATGCCTGTGACGTTTTACAATGACCATTGAGCAGTAATATTTCAGGAGGTGGAAAAGGCCTCTTCTAGCGTAAATGGTAATGGCCTGGATGCTTGACTGTCAGCTGTTCTTCTTTGGATACTGTGAATAAGCAACAAGGTAGAATCTACATCAGTCCAGATGTATCCTATCTTCGTAAAATGCATTAACATGTTTGGGAAGCTGTGACAGCTAGGTAAATTTTGGTGAAATTCTAGCATTGCTCTAATTCAAGGTTAGCAAGAGTAAATAAAATGCCACATTCTGATGCTTGGCGGCAGTTTAAGTCCAGAATATATGAATTGCTAGTACTGTCAGAAAGCAAACTGATGCTGTAGTTTGCACAGTAAATTAGTAGCGGCAGGGGTTGTGGCAGTGTCTGAAGTGGGACTTTTAATTTCTGCTTGTGTTGGCTTGTTCTAACCGGCATTAACCGATTTTGCATATTTTGTACGTATGGAAATGTGCAGCACTTCTTTTTTTTTTTGCAGCCTCTGAAGAACTGTCCATAGGCAACATGCGCTTCACCACTTTCGACTTGGGTGGCCATCACCAGGGTAAACAACCTGTACTTGTGCTTATACCTTAGTGTTTTAAGCCATTACCACTCGAACGTGCCAGTGGTAAGAAACTGCAGTATGGTGGATGTTAGTATTATTATGGTTGCTTGCCCGTCTTTTTTATTGTTCATTGAGGGCCACTCTGGAAGACAGGTCAAGCTTACTAATGAGGTGAGCCTGCTGCCCAGTGGGTTCTGACGGCCGTGACATACCAGACCATACTGGAACATTGAATATTGACAAGCTTGCTATATTGAGTATTGACAAGGGCTGGGTGGGCTTCCGAAAAATTGTCATGCCACAGCTAATGCTCAGTCATTCATATGGCACGCTGGTAAGAGTCAGAGTTTAGAAAGCATCTCACTGTTTCGGCGCAAATTGGGCTCCCTGTGCCCAAAATCTGCACTTATCACGAACTGCTCGCTGTTAGTGTGGTGAAGCCTCCTATGGCGGACGCTGTCGCTGGTGATGACCGCTACTGTGTCGTTGTGCCTGTCAAAGAGAATTGAGAAGCTCTTCTTTGATATTCCCAATGGGCATGCAGTGCAGCAAGAAGGAATTATGAAAAAAATCGCCACTCCCGTCCCTCTCCCTCAAAAGCAGACAACCTTTGCATACTTTTTCTTGTACGTCATTTGATTTTGCTACAGTGCAACCTTTTTTTTTTTTTTGAGTGTTTTTAGCCACTCTGCGATTTGACCTTTGGATAATTTTTTTTCCAGTCTTTGAAGTTCTCATTATTGTGGTTTCGTCATTGGTTTCGTAAACCAGTGCATTACTGACAATTCTTTTTTTCCCATTCACGCGACTAGTTAGGTACTGCTGATTGAGCATTTCAGTGCCTTTCAGGCATATTTTGTGTTGTGCTAATTCTTTTAAAGCTACATTTGCACGAATAATTGTTCCAAAATACAATTTGTATGCGTAGATAATGATGAAGCCAGTCACATTTAGTCTTGATCATATTGTGATGCTCTCTTAATTCAAACAATAATCATTGGTCCCTTAAAATGTGAATGAAACTTCACTGTATGAGGGGGTGCCCAAAAGAAACCGAACTTATTTTTTCTTGAACCTATTTATTCACATTTTAACACAAACCTTCAACCTCCTTCAAAGTACTCTGCACTTGTACTAATACACTTGTCTAATCTTTCATTCCACTTTTCAAAACATTGTTTAAATTTATCTCTTGTGATGCTTCACAGCACCTTTGTCGTTTTTTCATTTGCCTCCGCAACATCAGCAAAACTTTTCTTTCATGTGTTTTTTCATTCTGGGAAACAAAAAAAGTCACGGGGGAGGGGGGGCAAGGTCCGGTGATTATGTAGGGTAAGGTGCAGAGGTCGTACTATTTTTGGTCAAATATTGTCGCCCAGACAAGGCTGTGCGAGCCAGAGCATTGTCATGATGGAGAAACCAGTCACCCGACTGCCACAAATCAGGCCGCTTGCGCCGCACACTGTTGCACACCTGGTTAACTGTCTGACCCTGCAGAACAAACTGAATAGACAACTCCTGTCACGTTGAAAAAAACAAAATAGCATTGTTTTGAGGTTTGATTTCACCTGACGTGTTTTCTTGGGGCGAGGCGAACTTGAAGTCTTGCACTGGCTTGATTGTTGCTTTGATTCAGGATCATAAGCATAGCACCAAGTTTCGTCACCTGTGATAATCATTTTGGGACTATTCTTTCAAAACACAGCATGCTTCCAAGTAACCTTGTTTTTGTTCAGCAGTCTGCCATCGTGGCACCAATTTGGCAGCCGCCTTTTTTATTCCCAAATCTGTCAAAATTCGCTGCGCTGAACTCCAAGTCACTCAGACAGCTCCACAATTTCTTCAATCGACCGTCGTTGATCTTCGTTGATCATTGCACAAATTTTTTCAACATTTTCATGTGTTCGGGTCATAGAAGGACGACCAGAACGAGGTTGGTCATCAATTGACATTTCACGATTTTTGAAACGGGAAAACCACGCAAACACTTGAGTTTTCCCCATAGCATCATCCTTGTACGCCATTTTTAACATTTCAAGTTTCTTTCTTTCTGAGCAGAAATCAGCCATTGCAAAAACTACACTCAAAAAACAGTTATCCCTGTAAACTCTTCTGAAGCTAGTACGTCTCATTTTCAGTGACTCCAATCTGCTGACTCTGGAATGTTCACTCTATGTGCTCCTAGCGGCAAAACACGGTACTATGAAAGCGCTGCCCACCGAAAAATTAGTTCGGTTTCTTTTGGGAATCCGACGTATGTATATGTTGTGGCAATGCTACGATTGTTAAACAGGCCAAAAGCTGAACTTTTTTTTTGCTGTGAGTCTAGTGCATATATAGCTTTGATTGTACTCTCTCGAGGACAAAGTGTCTGGAAGATTTTGTTGACTGTATAATGATCGTTAACGTCGTGTCATTATTGGGCTTGGGGGAGAGTGTCTATATATATATAGTATGTATATGCTTTCTCATTATTTCCTAGCAGAACTACCAAGGTTGTGATGAGTGCAGAGGTGGCATTCTGAAACCGCGAAACATGGTTGAGATAGGCTTGTCATGTGGAGCATGTGACATAATGTGTAAATGCGCATTTGCCAAGAGCTATTTTTAATGTAGCCTTGAAGGTGTATAGGCACCCAATTTTTAGGTTCGGGTTTTATCCTTTGTAATGGTGCATAAGAGGTAATTTTATACGGATCACCACTTGATATTCGCCTTACGACTACTAAATAACTCGTAATTAAATTTATTTTCTCACCTGTTTCGGTTTCAACAGCCGAGCAATGGCTGCAGTATTAAAGTCAAGACTGCCTAGCATATTCTGCAGTCTCTTCATTATCTCCCTTGCCTCCTGATTGAATGTGTGAACATGTGTGTGCAAACTTGTGAAAGCATGTCAAGACACTTAAACACTGTCAGTTGTTCCTTGTGCTGTTTTATTTTGACTTGGGAATGATTAGATAGCACTTTAAAGAATGTTTTGCCCAAATTTTTGAAAGCTGTATATTTTGATTTGAAGAAGCAGCCATGCATTAATTAGTTTGGATATTCATGTGACACAGTGGCAATAACTCCAGCACGGTGTGTCTTGGTGTAAGGTTAGTCTCAATGCGATTTGTTAGATTTTGTGGGCCAACTTTAGTCTTGTTTACCTGCTTTCACATATCCTTAATATAATAGTATGATCTATTAAGACCATTGTGCATTTTTGGCAATGCAAAGGAGGGAGCTGTTAAAATTTGTTTTCCTTTTACACCTCCTCAGCTCGTAGGGTGTGGAAAGACTATTTCCCTGCTGTGGATGCTATTGTGTTCCTCATTGATGCCCATGATCGGGAGCGGTTTCCGGAGTCCAAAGCAGAGCTGGACGTGAGTCTTTACTTCTCTTGTAATGTTGCAAATTTCTTGCGCATTTTTCAGATAGGCAAATGTAATCCCTCTTTCCTAGTACCGACGCTGCATTGGGAAAAGGAAAATGTCCTTCTTAAGAGGCGGCATAGGAATCAAAAGAAGCTTGCTTCACCGCAAGTTGCCTGGTATGGCATCTCATCTTGCTGTTGAACTATTGTCACGTGAGCAGCTGTATAGTGGTCCCTTTTACATCGTTATGGCATTCTTTCATACTTTGAACTTGTTGATCGAGTGAAATAAAAAATTGACTTCCAGTGCCATGAGTGAATGAGGAGGCTTAAGTTGAGCTGACTTACATATATACACTGGAAGGCTAATTGTACGCTGTTTGTCCAGTGATCCTGTTTTGCAAAGAGCTGGCACTGACGTGGCAACATCTTCAGAGATGTGCTAGAGGTTAGCGTTACAATTAAAAGTTATACACACCCAGCCTCACACAACCGGTAGGAACCTTCTGGGATGAAAGGCTGGTTGAGCACTTTGTTGGCAGAGTTCCAGTCACGTTAAGATACTTTTAATCTGAATCCGGGCAGAGATGTGTGCACAGCGATGTGATTTGGTGCATGGCATGCTGGCAGCGACAGTTGGCCGGTGGTTCAAACAACGGTCCGCGTGTGTAACCCATGTCTGTTGGTGCAATGAGACTCTCCTGGCCTGCTTTGCTCCTGCTGCATCTCTTGTGATTTAAAGGCCTGGAGGGAGGCAGACCAGATTCCAGTACTTCAGTGAGGCATTGAAGTTGCTACAGAGCAGCAGATGGTGAGCTCTACCATGTGAGAAGGGGAGAGAGCGAGCGCCGGGAACATGAAGATGCGCTCTCTTCGATTCCTTTTTCAATGGTCTTAGGTGCCGCCCCTGACTTTTCAACAGCTAATTGCTGGCTGACACGCTAAGCCATCAAGCTTAACTCTACCAGTTTGCTTGTTTTCTTGCTTTTTTTGTTTTCTACTTTCTTCATTGATGAAGGCTTCGTGGAAAGCAACTGCGCATTAAGGGGGGATGAGGGTCTTAAAAACGTTTTCTTTATTTCTTAACCTATCTTGCTGAAAATTGCCATGTGATATAATCTTTGAATGCTGATTCCAAATATGTATTTAGATTTGAAATACCTCATCTAGACATGAAGATCTGGCAAGATAATGTACTGCACATAGTGTCTTTTCTTACGGGCCATTACGGTATTTTCTTAATTAAAAAAAACTGGTTTTAAAAATATGCTGTCATTTCCAAGGGCCTACTGCACATCCTAAAGTTAAGGAAATTTTTAAAAAGTCATTACATAGGTCATGAATGAATAACAAAGTTGGGAAAAAAAAAAAATGTAGGAGTAAATAGTTTACATCTGATCTAATTGCTAGTTTATCAGACTTTATCAAAAACGGAAAGCTTTAGGATGTAGCTGAGATTTTACTGAAAAAAATGATACCAAGTTAATAAAATCCGTGCATGCAAACATTATGAAAAGTTCCATAAGGCAAAGCTTTTTACCAAATAAACAAAGCTGAGAAAACTGCATTCAAAGTTTTACTCACTGTGCCACTTTTGTTTTCCAATCACATGGAAAAATTTAATGCTTTAGCATGCAGCCCAGTTATTGCTGAACACAGTGACACCAAATTTACATAAATCTGTTCATGTAATGGCTGTGAAAATCTATTTATGGCATTGGCACTTGACAAAAAAAGACGCTCAGAAAGTCACTTGCTACAGTCTCTGAATCTTAAATCATTCACATAAGTCCTGGGCAGTAGTATTGGGTTTTGTCAGGCCTGTGCCTCTTGGCCATCTTCTTCTTCACCTTTTTACTATCGATGTGACCCTTGTCAGACCTGCACAGCCTCTGTTTATCTTTTTCAAGGCTCCTATGAATGAGGCACCTGCCAGGACTATAACCAAGCTGCACTGCAACAGCTCTGCTGGTTGCTGCCATCCCATGATTGAAGCGAGAAACTGCTTCCTTTTGAACAGCCAGCAAAGAGTCATGCGTGTTTTTGGAGCATTGGCTCCAGATGACAGAGTGCAGGCACTCGATAGCATTCTGTGTCATGCCATCTTTGCAGCGCTTCAAAAGGGCCTCGTCGCCCAGCCTGGCAAAAACTGGCTAAAGCGCTGTGCGAACATGGCCTGGCAGAGGGTTCTTGTGTGGTGGAGGCTCCACCTGGTTTGCCAAAGCATGATTGAAGGCACACCATGAATCAACTCCTTGAGGGCAGCAACTGTGATCTGGGGCTTCATCTGTTGAGGTCAGGTGCAACAGCGTGGCTTGCACTGCCTTTTTCATGCCTGCGACGTCGTAGCTATGGCTCCGCCAGGCATACCCATAGTAATAGGTGATCTTTTTCATCTTTTCTTGGGTAAGGTTGCCCTTTCCACCAAGAGATTGCCCTTGTGCCTTCTTTTTCTCAACCAAGTTGCGAAGAGCCGTCCCCATCCGCTTGTGGACATGGTTGAGGCAGTCCTTCTTTTCGATGGATATATATCCATACACGCCTTCCTGGGTCAATGCATGAAATGTGCAGCTATCACCATCCGAAAGTATGGTTGTGTACTGCAGCCCATTTTTTTCCAAGGACCTATTGAATAAAATCATAGCTGCTTCGGTCTCCATCCGTCCGGCATTGCAGTCAATGTTCTTCATACCACAGCCCAGTCAGCGTAACCATCATCACTGGGATCAGGTGCCCCTTGGCACCCACGACAGTACCTTGAAAGCACAACATGGTCCAGTACAAGGCCAGTGTACAGTTCTATAATGCAGCCAACTGCAATATTTGAATTGTGGCCACGCGTTTTCCATGTGCCATCAAATATCACGTCTGCGTTTCCTGTTGGGTTCAGCAAGTCTTTGTATAAGTCCTTCACCACTTTGACTCTTGCTGCTTCTGTAGCAGTAGCAACTGCCTGGCAAGCTTTCACCATGGTGTTCATGTGCCCCCTGAAAATTTTGTGGTGAAGTCCTCGGTGGGAGAGGTTCATTGTTGCACAAAAATCCGCTAGAGCAGTCACTCCCTTCCCTATACTTTGTATGCCTTTCATCGCCCGCAGATTTACTTCAAAGGGTGTGATGCTAGATTTCCCGGGCACTCGTGGAGACGAAAAGTGCCGCTCGGCGAAATCTCAATTCGAACATGTGAGCACTAACTTCACAGCTAAGCCATACTCTCTTCCGCTGCATTTCGCTAGTTGAACACTGGCCATCCCACACTTGCTGCAGCTTGTGGATGCAAACAGCTTCTTTAGTATGCTCATATCAACAATTATGTACTCAGTGCCGCGATCGTCGTCTACACTTACTGTGCTGACGTTCATCAGCTCGAACTTGCGGGAAGTCGCGGATTTTTTCACCAATGACGTCTTGGCGTTATGTGCGTATTTTTCGTGTCCCGCGCACTCCGCCTCCGTAAAAAACTGTGTCCAAACGTTGAGCACGCGAGCTCGGTTTAGCCGCTTCCGTCGGCGCTGAAGCGACGTGCAGAAACGCCGAAGTCGACGTTAGGCTTAGCTCAGCCGGCTGGGCCGCTTCCGATGACACTGAATTCGAAGCGACTCGCAGAGCATCAAAAGTCAATATTTTCGACGGGCTAAGTCCAGGTGCATTCACTGGCACCGCAGACATTTGCGGCAACACCGAAGTTGATGCCGATCGGCACAGTCCAGCCGCGGCGTCCACCAACGAAGCTGACATCGACGATGTAAGTCCAGCCGCGTCCTTTGGCAAAACTGTGGTCGACGAGTTCAATCCAGCCGCATCCGCCGACGGCCCTGTAGCTTGCGGCAACACCGAAGCTGTAGTTCTCGATGTGGCACTCTTCTTATTCCACGCGCGTCTCTTTTTGCCGACTGCTTTTCGCGTGCTTGCTTTCAAGCGCGCATCCCGCGTCATCGAGACACGCGGAACAGACACCAGGTAGGCAAATACACGCGAAAACAATAACTTCGAACCTAAGAGGAGCGAGTTAATAGTCAAAATATTTACAGGAACGATGAGAAAAAAGGCAGAACGAGAAATGATAGGAAACAAAGAGGAGCGCAAAAAATCACGTGCCAGCGGGCGAAAGCAGACGACGAAGAGTTGGCAACGTGGGAAGCGAGGCATGCGTCACGGCCAATCAGAGGGCTGCGCCTCTGAGAGCGCTCGCTTTACCCAATCAGCGGCTGTCTCGCGACGATTCACCCCTTGCGGACGGATGCCGAAAGCTACGCTGTGCGAAAACCTACAGCGTGTTGAGAGACGCCAGGAGAGAGCGGGAAACGAGCTTTCAAACGAGACCAAGATGGCGCCTATCAGTTCGCACCGCGCGGAGTTACGGCGGCTTGAAAATGGTGCAAATTTTTGTGTTTGGCATTCGATTTCGGCTCACCGACGTTTCTAAATTGCCGTTTTTTTTAATACTTTGAGTAGGAATTGAGCTATAACATTTTGTAGAGGCATAGTCGGAACATTGAAGACTTCAAAACAGCAAATTTTGAAAATTTCCTTTTTGACCATTTTTCGTAATTTTAAGATCCGCGTCCCCCCTTAATTTCAGCGTCAGGTTGTATTGATGGCAAACTGGTAACAATATTAGACATTCTTTAACAAGTGGTAGCTAGGTCTGAATGAAGGTTTTTGTCCTGCACTTTCGGTGTGAAACAAATCAAGCCTAGCGGCGTCAAGTAAGCAGTGTGCTTCAAACTGCTGTTACCCAGTATGCCTGTAGACATGTAGACTTGTGGCAACAGCGATCGAGGTAGTCTAACACTGCAAGGCATCGTTAGCCTGATTTGAGGTGCCTTTGAAGGGTTATGACTGTATACCGTACTTCCTTTCCACACCAGGTTTATAGTGGGCAATTTGCCCAGGTTAAAATAGGTTAAAATAAAAGTTCTTGTTTAGATTAAGCTATGCATGGGTGTGTAGCCCGCACCTAGAAGTTTTGGCTGAAAACAGGTTTTTCAAATTGGTAACAAGCACTATAATCAGGCAGTGTGTCAGCACTCGTCCGGTTGTGCAAGCCTCGTCATGCCGCAGTTTGGGGTGGGTACCCACACACGCACCCGTTGAGCAATCGCCAGGCGCTCACCAAAGAGGCAGCGCAGACGACCTGCAACAGGTAGACCACGCATGGCAGCGTGGTGGGTTATACCATGCTTGGGTAGCTGGTGAAGATTAAGTCTTGCGGCATCAGGAAAGCCTGCGAGGACTTAGCCGTACGGGCATGACGGGGTCAGCTGCTGAAATCAACAGCCTATATAACGCCAGTGATGGAAAGGCGCCACTTGCTGTCGATGAGACGATGGCGACATATGTGGACATCCAGACCAAAATGTGTCGGGAAGTCAGATCTGAGGATGGGTTGATGGACATCGTAGATGATAAAGACTGATCGAAACGTCCACCGCACAGCGAAGGTACAGTGTGTGGGACCGGAGACCATACGTGGTGATGGAGGTTTGGATGGCCGCACGTAGAGTTAGTCCAGGGGACTTGAGGTGCGCTACCCTGGTGGACAGAACGCTTACTTCGGCATCAGTGTCGAAGAAGCGTAGGCCGGAATTGCGGTCCGTGGGATGAAAAGGCCCACACACACTACCACACAATCATGTTTGAACGCGTGATGGCAGCAATCTGCTTTCGAAGCGAACGATGCTAAAAGCCAGTGTCGTGATTGTGGCTGACCGCGTGCTTTCGTTAATTGGACAACTGTTGCAAAAAAAAATTTTTTTACCCGTGCGTGATGATTTGGTTGGAGATCCGTAGCACCCGTCCGACATCATGGTCTTTCATGGGTGTTGGCTGGGACCTCACCAACCGAAATACTTTTGAAAGTATTTGAGATCGCGTGAAAGAGAGAGCAGGCAGCTGCCACCGTGGACGCCAACCCCTACCCACTGCCGCCACGCCAGTCATGGCACCAATTTAGGCTTTACCCACTCTTCATTGGTTTTATCTGGTGTTATCTTCCTTCCCTGTTTTGAACATGCGCGGTCTCTAACTATGCCGCCCTATTGCGGAAGCATTTCTTTCGTCATGGGTTGGGCACCAGTCCAAGACGACGCGGCGCTTGGTTCAAATGGTCTGTCGTGGAACTGACTCGCGTTCGAATTAATGCGATTTTGGTACACAGACCTCTATGGAGCTTGGCTGGATCAAGTAGTGTAGTTTGAATTATCCAGCTTTCAGTGTACTATAGCCAGGCAGTAAACCATATTGCTTTCATAGACAACATACAAACTGGTTCTAAAACTAATCAATCATATTCCCTGGGCAGTCTCAATAAGATAATTTATGCATGTCTGATTTTGCAAATGGCTTGTCAGTGTCTTCATCACTGTCTGAATGCTGCACTTTTGTTGCCCTAGCATCTCGCTTGGCTTTATGAAGCCGGCGACAGCTTGTCTTCCTTCTTTAGCAGCCATGATATTGGTCGTTGACTTTGTCACCCCTAGCATCATGCGAGGTGTTGAGCACCTGCTCACAAATAAAGCACTAAAAAGTGGCTGCCACATGTTGTGCTCGCTTACATATCAAAAGCTGATTTCTTGTGAGAGGGGATTTCAGGTTGCACTTTCTTTTTTACTTTGACAGCCATCCTGGGCTTCATTGCCTGCGACGGACTTAGCTTAAACCTGTATATAGTCTGCAAACTGTAGTCAAGGAAATATGGTACCCCTGGCGTAATATATATAATTTTTTTTTTTTTTTTTTAATATAGGGATTGGCAGTTGGTTGTGACTGCTGCTTTTTTTGGCAGGCTCATGTCCTTGGACTTCCCGTGCATGTTAAGCCCCTATGAGCTGCGTTCAATTCAGCCGTGGTTCTCTGCACCACCGAAACTAGTTCACGTTGCGCTGCACCAAAGCGCTAGATTCTCAGTGTTTCTTGCACCACCGTCCACTATTGATTTTGGTGCAGTCGTGGTGCCGCACTGGTGCAAAGAACCGCGGCAGCCTCCAAGGAGGAGATGCAGAAAAGTTGTGCGCACGTTGACGGCACTAGCAGACGCGCGCTGCCAATGAGATGCTTGTAAACATCGATGGTCCACTTAGGGACATCTTTTTTTCCGTCTGTGACTGATTCGGAGTTCATGAAAATGGAGTTTCTCTAAGGTCTCTTATGACAACCTGAATATCCTCCGGAGTTCAAAACTGAAATATCTAAGCAGCGCGGTCTGTCCGAACCAGTCAGTCTCTTTCTGAACTGTGATGTAATCACTGTGTTGCCGCGAAGGAAAGCATGGTGTCTGATTTCTCGTCCTCACTGTCTGAGGACTCCTGAAATTCCTTAAATATGACTTCAACGATTTTGTCGTCCATGACCTCGCGAGGCATGAAAATAGACGCACTGCGAGAACTTACAGCTCGCTGCGCACCGGAACTGTCGAGCAGACAAGACTCAATTGAAAAATGCCACACCAGTGATGTGCGGCGCTGCTGACGCACTGCACCTGAACCACAGAACTGGAACTGTACCTCGCCGGTATCTGACTGGCGTCAGCGGAACTTTTTCAGAATTGGTGCCGAGAACTTATTCTGAATCAAACGAACCTATCAAGTGGTTCGAAATTATATGCAGTCTCACTACAGCATTTCTGGTACCCTGTTGTTATTCATTGTAATTCAGGGTCTTATTCTTGCACCTGCGGATGTTTGGTGAAATGTCTTGGTATGGGAGAGTGCAACTCGAGAGCATTTTCTTCATGCCGGGCAGCTTTGCTTGTGTGCATGTGTGTGATGCGAGTGTGTTGCTGCATTTCTGACTGGTCAAATGTATTTTGCAGAGCCTGCTGACTGATGAACAGTTGGCAAACTGCCCAGTGCTGATTTTGGGCAACAAGATTGACAAGCCAGGCGCAGCGAGTGAGGATGAGCTTCGCACCTACTTCTGCCTTTACTCGCAAACCACTGGGAAGGTGAGAGAAACTGGCCTTGTTTGCTGGCTACACCCTTGGTTAGTCCTAGGAACGTTTGTGTCTGCTAGCAACCTCACATTACCTGAACACCAATATATCTGAGCCCCGTCACGGTGACTCGGTCGTGTTAGGGAGCTGAACTGCTGATCCCAAGGACTCTGGATCGGTCCTTGCCCTGGTGGCTTCGTTTTGATAGGCAAAATGCAAGGCGCCCATGTACTCTCCGATATGTTAATGGGGTCATGCCACGGCCATCCGATATACAGTCGAACCCGGATATATCGAACTCGAAGGGGATCGCGAAATAGTTCGATATATCGATAATTCGATATACAGAAATCTGCTTGTGACGGTACTTACGATGCGAAAAAACGATACCGTATTTGTCGCGTAATCAGCCCACTCGCATAATGAACCCACCCTCCATTTTTGCACCCGAGAATTTGAAAAAAAAAAAAAAAAATGCGTTAAGGCCAGCTCGCTCACTGCAAGCGACTGAGCGATCTCAGCGATGAGTGGCAGCGACAGAGCGAAAATTTTCAAACTTGTGTGAACTGCGTCCCTCTCGCCGCTCGAGCCACCGCGGCAGCTCAAAACAAGGTTTCTGTGTCGCCGCGGCGATTTGGCGGCAGAAATCGCGAGCATTTTCGCTTGCATGTCGATGGCGCGCGTCAGTCCGTTTCGGTGGTCTCATCCACAGCTCATTGGCAGCGTGCCAAGATGCTGCACAGCGATAACGTCGGGGCACGTTTATCTTTTGAAAGCTCCTGCGGTGGCGGGGAGCGAACTTGGCAGAGTGCCCGTGATGGCTTGATTACGCAAGCCTGGTTCGATTTATCACGCCCTTCTTGGGGCGGGCGTCATGATCGCAGCAGCTGACCGCGTGCTTTCACTGATTCATACATGCAAGGATAAACGATCAAAAAAATAAAATAAACATCCCCACAAAAAAAAAACCCTGCCGCTTCCTAACGTCCGCAGCCGCCATATCTTACGCTACGCCGCGCGTACAGCACTACGATAAGAAAGGATGACTCTCGCAAAAAAAAGAAAAAGAAAGGAAAGAAAGAAAAAAAAACTTCCGCTTAAAATCCGCAGGCGCCATAGCCACGTCCGCCGCCGCACGCAGAGGGTTCAGAACACACGCTGGAGAAAGCGTCCGACGTCTGTCTGAAAACGGGCTGAGCTGGCTTGGCGCATGCGTTGCGCGTGCTGAAGGAGAGAGATAGCTCAGCAAAAGAATGGGCACACCCACGCACATGGCTTGCAAACGTCATGTGTTGGCGCGCGGGAAACAACTGCAGATGCGTGCGCCTTTGAGGAATGGGCGCGGCGCTGCCCAGACCATCCGTCACTGAACTGTCCCCTCTCATTCCTTCCGCGCGTGGCTTGAAAATGTCACGCGACAAACGGCCAAGGGTAATGCGATCACCTTTGGGGAAGACACACTTTCCAGTGCGTGGTGCGGAGTTCGATATATCGAACGACCTGTGAAATTGAGTTCGATATATGACTCGGCTTTCCTATACTTTTACATGGGATTTTCAAGGGGACATTTCGTGAGTTCGATATAGCCAAAATTCGATATATCCAGGTTCGATATAACCGGGTTCGACTGTATTAGTTTTGTAGTCTGGCAGATAATAATGGACCCTATTATCCTATTTCCGAAATTTGAGCACCCTAGATATAAGTGGCTGAAGGTAACACCGCGAAGCTCCTCCCACAGACTGATCGCCATGTTGAAATGCTTGGTGACGTCGCAGAGCGACACCGGCCACCACATCGTCTGCTGCTATGCCGGCGCTGATAAGCTGTTGATACACTGTACTGTTTGTGCTTGCTAACATGACTTCCAATAAGTGTACTCAGCATGTTTCTGAAAACAGAGCACAGACTGTAGTGAAGCGCAGTTTAGTTCTTGGCCAGGCATCCACCTTCAGCGCAACCGCCGCAAGTCTGATGCCAGTAGTGTGCCCACCGCCATAAACAGTGCCTTCCGCGCAAGCCGTTCGCACCAGCGATATGATGGGCCCCTTGCGCCAGTGTCGTAAAAGGATGCTAAAATTTGTTTTTCTCGCAATATTATTAAAAACTCTTAAAAAAAGGGATTTCAAAAATGAATGCGTTCTGTCAGTGTGAAACTTGCTTGCATATTGATATGGCAGTTTGGCATGAATACTTGCTCTTATCCTTGCCAGTCTTGGTGCAGAAATTATGGGGTACACTTAAGTAAGCTCAGTTTTTAAAGGGGCAGAACACTGGAATTTAGGTCTCAAATTTTTTTCGCTGCAATGGTAGGATTGATGTCTAAAATGTTTGATTCCATAACGGTTTTGGTAGAAACTCTGTAGAAAATCTTTACAGAGAATTTTTTCGATCAGTGCATGCGCCCGTTTTTGTGTAGCCCGATGCTGGAAACCGTGAGTAGCGAACGCGATGGCTGGTGGTCGAAAAAAAATACGTACTGAAAACAAATATAAATTTCACTCACAAGGCAGTAATTCGACATTTTTTGCGTAGAGTGACGTCCTTTTCAGTTTCACACTCAAGGCTGTTACTCACACCGCGTCGACGAAAGTTTTACTGGGTTTTCGCTTCATTCATACAATTCTAAATACTGTGGTGCCATCTAGTTGCAAAACTTGAAAGCATGCCTCTCGCGGTGCAAAAGTACAGCTGGTTTTTATTTAAGGACCCAGTAGAGAGCGCAAAATAGAATAAAGTATGACAAGCACTCCTAGAAGAAAAAAGAACTGTGTGCACTTACGAAAATGAGCAATATTTTGCTGACATGTAGTCACGTGGGGTACTACACCGAAAGTAATAGGGTTTCTCTGCTAGATAGTGCCTCAGGTTTTATGTGATTTTCAATGCAAATTAAAATTGTAAGGTCTCACGGGAAAGAAATGTCCAAATTATCCAAATGTCGAATTATTGAATGAGCAACAAAAACTGCATGTGAATTTTTTTATTTCATACCTCTAGTTCGTGAAGCAGTCAGAAATGCTTGTTTGTTTTTTTCGCGGAAAGCTGGGCAGTGAGGACCAGTTTGTGAACATGGGGCAACCCTTCCAGGGCGAGCGTGTTGCCAGGAGCATCATAACAGAAGTCCTCTAAAGCTGCGAGAGCATCCGCGACTTCTGTAGCGGTACGACGCACCAGGGGCTCATCATTATCGAGCGAGCCCTTTTAGCCGGACGCCTCATCTGCCACATTGAGTGCATCGCTGATTATCTCATCGCTTACATATTTATACGATTGTAAAGTCTGCGCCCTTTTTTAAATTCGTATATCCGAAGTTGGGGGTCGATTTACTATCGAAACCAAAGCATGGCACTGATAAGAGCAAGACAATGATCATATCTGGGAGGCTTCGGCGAATTTGTTTGCTCTACGGCTTTAAGTGTAACATTGCATTGCATTGCAATGTATGCATTGCATTGCAATGTATGCATTGCATTGCATTGCATACATTGCATATTGAATGCATACCGCTGTGACTGCCGTTGCCCGCCCACAAGCGCTTGCGCTTCTGCGGGCACCCGCTATTTTTTTGCATGTATATTTCTCGCAATAAAGTTCATGTATGTATGTATGTATGTATGTATGTATGTATGTATGTATGTATTCAGTTAACTCTGCATGCTTAGAATAATTTTTTAACTTCTACTGCGTAGCCCAAGCTGCAGCTGCAAGAGTGTCGGTAGTTTATGGAAGAGCTGCTGTTCGAATTGCGGCGACTCTCCCTTTTTGCACGTCAGTCTCGTCGGGTCACATGACACGGTGATACTTCCAGGGTGTGCCGATGGCTGATGGAAGAGCCGACACGATCATTTGTTCAGTTCGGGCTCATTGTGCGTTCACACTTTTAACTTTACGACCAGCTACATGCTTCGTCACGAGCTCTCTAGTCCGAAAAGCACTCGGCGCTTATTCTGTGTTCTGGACATGGGATTTGGGGGGGGTCGACTTACAATCGTGTAAATACGATAACTGGCCAGCGACAACAACGCCGTCATCAATGGAAGTGTAGTCGGCGAGATTCACTTCGATGGGGAGCAGCTGCTGGCGCTGCAGGCTCAAAGCTTGTGGCAGACTACACAAATCCACAGTGCCTGGCGACATGTGCGCCCACACGTGAGCCAGAATATGAATGCCACTCGGAAGCATTATGACCCACGCCTGCTTCCGATCCATGCAAAGAAGCATACGCTCTAGCACTTGCTTAGGATACTTTTTTTTACATATTGGATAACACCTCAATTCATAGGGTGAAGCGCAGTGGTAGTGTTGGAGGCAGAAGCACGAGCCAGGTCATCAGCGCAGCAGAGGAGTTGCGGATGGATAGATGATGGCTGTAGCAATGCGCGCCATGAGCGCTCCTAGTGTGTGTGTGTGCGTGTGTGTGCGTGCGTGCGTGTGTGCGCGTGTGTGTGTGTGTGTGTGTAGAGCAGCACCGCCTTCCGTACGTTTTTGAAATAGTGGTTTTCAGAATTAATGAGGTTTTATTGTACTATATGAGGCAAGATCTTTCCATCTCCACCATAATCTCATGACATATTTTGGCCAGTGTTCTGTCCCTTTAAGGGTATGATGCCAATATGTAGACTACCACCCGACATATAAAGGCCCACTTTAACCAAGCTGTGTGAACGTGTCTGCGTGGCCTAGGGGTAGCGTGAATGCAAGGGTCCTGACAAGCTGATTCTGATATCACCCTCCCATGTGAAAGGAGAGGCCTGAGTCGGCAGCTCCTGCCAAACGTAATATTAGGCAACCCTACGTCCAGTCGGTGCTCGGTCATGTCAGCTGCCAGCTACTGCCTGCCAACGCCATGCTCATAATTTTTCGCTCTCAACGCCAGCGCCAGTGGCAAACGCTGACACTGGATTTTTGGTGAATGCAATAGCATTAAAGGTTTAGTGTATTCGGGAATAAATTTGACATAGAAAAGAAAATAATTCTAGAAACACTTCAAGCTTGTATGTATGTACTTGACTCGGTTGGTGACGAAGCACCATGCTAGAGCGGGCTGTATTGCAACCTGCACAAATGCAGGTTGCACAATTGTTGCTTTGTTTGCAGTGGTAGCACTTTTGCCAGCTTGCTGGAATGCCAGTGTTTTTCCTTGTTTTAAGCAGCATACCTGTGTTTATTTGTTAGATTTGATGGGTAACAGCTTCGGTTTAACCCCCTGGATGAAAAGCAGTGAAATGAAGTTGAAGGTGCAACTTTTTTCTCTTGTCTTGATCTGCAGGGCAAGGTTCCAAGGTCAGAAATGACAGCACGCCCTTTGGAGATGTTTATGTGCAGTGTCCTCAAGAGGCAGGGCTACGGCGAAGGGTTCCGCTGGCTGGCCCAGTACATCTAGATATCACCTGCCCGAATGGAAAAGGGATGAACGAAAGAAAGCAATTGTGTTGGAGGCATCTTGTGACTGGAAGAGAGTGTGGTGGACAACTACCGTTGGAAGTACCCTTCCCCCTCCCTTTCCTCACCTGCGACTTTAGCCTCCTGGCACGTCCCTACCATCTACCCCCACCTGATGCAAGAAGCTGCGGGACTTCTAGGAAACTTCTTTTTACACATATATAGGCTCATGCCAAACCTTAGTTTCAGCCCCTGCATAAACACTTACATACGTCCTGTATAAAGAGTGAGCACTGTACAGACACGAAAAGACTCAAGGCAAATTAATCTTGCCAGGTTTCATCCTGTCTTGTTTTCATTAGATGTGCTTAAAGAGGCAAGGGGTCATAAACCATATTAAGTGTTTGTGAAAAACAAAGTGGGTGATGGGCTGCTGTGGACAAGAACTAGTGACTGACACTGACTGGCCACTTCCTCTTATTTGTGCTTAGTTTGTGAAAACAAAAATGGCTAGCACATTGAGAGGTTCTGCCCTTTGATACTTTACAGTGTGTGCATTGTAGCTTTTCCATGCAAAGTGCTGCACCGCAGTGCTCTCCTTGTAGCTGCTTTTGTCATGGAACAATGTGCAGCTTTAGAGAGGCATCGTCGGTATACCACTGTAACCAGAGCGTTTATAAAGTGGCTCTGCAACCGAGGTATGGATCATCTCCTCGGTTTTTCTTCTTGCAGAACTTGAGAGGCTTCACTTGGAATGTTCTTTTTAACGTTTATGGTGACTGGGCCCTCTTTGACAAGTGCAGTGGCCAAAGGCGCATGGAAAATGCCCCGAGAAGTTCAAGGTTGCTTGTCGACATGGGCATACTGTTCAGAAGTCTCTACATTCTAGAGAATAGCATATTGCAAAACCCATATTATTGTGAATGCATGAATATGCAATTTTGCTGAAGTCTTTCTAAGTTAAGTGCTTTCATACTTTTTTTTATTATTATCCAAGGACTCTCTCTACTTTGTACATAATTGCGGTCCCAAAATGTGAAGCTTTACATGCTAGATAAAGAAAACCATTGACAATGCTTTGTTCCCATGAGTCATGTTTTTTTATAATATGCATGGCACTGTACAACACCGAAGAAATACAAAGGGTGTGTGCTTTGCATGAACTCTGCCAGATTTCTTCAAAAATAGGTGTTATTCACACTCCTCGCAGGCCACTGCCACAGCTAGAGTTGCCTGAGAGGATGTGCCAGAAGCTTGCTCGAGCATATCTCATTATTATCATTGTCTAAGTTCGAGATTGGTGCATCATGTCTTGCAATTCTGTGAAATAAGCACATAGAAAAAAACTCTATAAAGCATAATACATTACATATGTACAGGGTGGTCCTAAATATGTTCGAACAAAGCGAAGCGTCTGCGCATTCGGTGCTGCCGCGCATTGGAGCAAAGTGGCTTAGGTGCACAGGGGCCTGGGGGCGGTGCATTGTCTACTGCAGCGCAAAAGCACATTGTCCTTACACTGCTATATAGTGTTTTTATCACTGGGACAGTACAGTTATTAAGCAGCAAAAAAAAAGTGGCTCTCCTACTTTCAAAATTTATAGTGTCGATTGTCAGACGAACATATAGATGACATGGAACGAGTTTTGTCAAATCATCCGAGCACCATTCACGAGCCTTCCATAGAACTGAGTGAACTGCGATAATGCCATCTCTGTGCGTTTGGCTGCTGCCAGTACACATTTAGGTGTGCTTCTCAGTAAAGAAAACCTGTGTGATTCCGTGCTGCAGTGGACACGAAGCACCTCCTCCAAGCCCCTGTGCGCTTGCGTCAATTTGCTTCTATGCGCAGCCGCGCGGAATGCGCTGACGCTCCGCGGATGGCGGCCACGCTTTGCAGTGTTCGCACTTATTTAGGACCACCCTGTACAAACAGAACTAGGGCACTGGGCTATGGTGGCACATACAACACACTGTGGCACTAGGCAATTCAGAGGGGTTTGAAATGGATAGGTACTGTTATACACATGTCTGGGCAAATGCACGTAAATCATGCTTGCATACCAGGTGTCTCATGCAGTCCCGCTTCCGCTCCACGAGTTGTGCATCTTGCCCACATGCAGTGAAGAGGCACGCACATGTAATCCAAGCCTCCATTTGCTTGTGCAAGTGGCCATAAATGGATTAGCCATGGGCGTAGTCTTCCGTCACGCTACACTTTCCAACATCGCATACTTCTGCCGAGTGGCAGTGGAGTGTTCCGTAACGTTTAGTCCATTGTCTAATGGTCTGTTTTGTGAATCCACTTTAAAGCATGATCATTGTAAAAAAATAGCCTTCAAACCTTAGCTGGCTGGTGCAATTTTGAATTTTTTTTCTCTATACCTTGTCTTCCTAGCAAAAAAACTTGGCTTAGCTTGTACCCAATGGTACTTCTGCCATGTAGTCTATATCACTTGTGTGCTCATCTTAATTTTCCTGCCCACTAGGGTGGAACATGGGGTCGTAAGTTCGATTCCATGTTACAACTTAATTTGATGAGGGGATGTGCGAAATTTCGCACTGTTTTTGTGTTGGTTTAATGTACACTATAGGTGGCCAGCAGCAATTTGAAACACATCCCTGTGTTAAGCTCTAATGTACTAATTGGGAAGTTTTTATTCTAAATGCTGGCAGTGTCCTTATTAAGCAAGTGTTTTAGGCTCTGTTTGCAGCTGTAAGGCATTATGTGGGGTTGGTCCAATGGTATTTTTACAGAGTTTCAATACAACTCTTCTTTCATTACCATTTTGTCATTTATTACTCGATGTTGGAATCTCTGCTGAAAGTTTTCTTAGTAATGACTTGCAAGATGTTAGTATGCATGGATCACTGGTATTTGCCTACATTCAGTAGATGATCCTTAAAACTGAATTCATTCACTCGAGGTGTTTGGTTTGAACACTCGGGCAATGGTTGTGACGTCGGTTAGTCTAGGTTACTTGACGAATGAAAAGCTGCAAGGATTCACGCGGTTGAGACAGAATTGCTTAAAATAGTGATTGCATAACTCTTTCATTACGCCTATTCTGTGTCGGCCATCATTTGATTGTTGGAAGTTACATAGCACAAGAGATGATTTACTGGTTATGGGCACATCAGTGCAAATAAAATTCAAAATTTGATGTGTATACCTTCTGCCATCTGCAGCAGTCAAAAAGTATTATACATTGGTTTACTTGCCTATTCTTTGATAAATGTGGAATATACCTGTCCCCGCCCCTTGGGCCCAGAATGTAAGGAAGGGGTTTTTGTCCTTCCCTCCCCGCCCGCTACCGAAGTTCCTGTGTCCCTGATGGCCATGCTCTTTTATGTACTGAGCCAAGCACTCAAACCCTCGAACTGATGGCCTGCGATATTTAGTCTGTTTTCAAAGCAAAAGCTTCACAATGCTAGGTATTTTGTTGTAACCTAACTAGGACTTCAGCGTACCCATAAATGGCCACTACCGCGACGTCGCAGTAGGCGATTTTAAGTTCACACCCACAGCATGCATTAATAACAGACGCTAGGGCGTCATTTTGGTTTTCAGAAAATGGCAAATTTGACAACGAAAAGCTTGAAGAGGTACAACGCCGAGCACAACTTTTTCGCCGATTTCGTTACGCAAGAGGGAGGGTTGTATGAGCGCGTAAAGGTACATAGGGTAAAAAATACAAAAAAAAAAAAAGAACGAAGTACTTTCGTTTTTATGAGATGGGGGTCCGCGAAAGAAGAACGGAATAGCGCATACACGTGCAGAGGGGGATAAATGGAGAATAAGGAAAGCGAAAGGTGACTGAGGAACTCGTGGTATACATGAAGCTAGGGCGGCGCCGCGTGCACGTATTCCTTACTGTCAAAACGGTAGAATGCAAATCAATAAAAGAATATTTTCCGGCTGTATTAAAAAAAAAACCCACAAAATTTCACTCAACTACATCATATGATTAGAGTGTACCGTAATAACGTGCTCTGGAGTACTTATTTTTTTTTTTTTTCTAAAAAGATAAGCAAATGGTGAACCCGCATGCATATTAAAACAAAACTTTATATATGAAACAAATCACGTATGTGGTAAGCAAACATATGTGCCATGTTCATGGAACGTACACTCCTTTATTAAAAGAGTAAGCTGTATTTTTGCTTGCTTTTCGCATTGTGGAAAGGCTGTTCAGTTCATTAACTGCAGTGAGTGCATAGTGCAAGGCAAACAAAAAAAGGCAGTGTTTAGGGCCGACGTTTAAGACATTCTTTGGTGATCCCTCGCTGCCTGCCGCGCGAAGTTCCTGCACAACCATTGCACCATATGACCCCTCAGGTTGTACTCACGCACCGACCAGACAGACAATTAGAGCGCATCGCGGTACTCTCTGGAATTCATGATGCTTTGATGGGCGCTGTTTAACACAGACAAAAAGGAGAAAACATGGGACTGTCACCTTTCTTTTCTTTGTCTCTGTGTTAAGGAGTGCCCACGTAACCTTCATGAATAACCTACAACTCGTCCAACTTTCCCTTCTGTTGCTCTCAGCTGAAATGTGTCGTCTCGCGCAGATCAACCGTTTTAGTTAGCGGGCGTAGGGACTCCGGAACTTTTTTTTATTTGGGGCGGGGGGGGGCAAATTTTGTATGGTCATAATTGTTATTTTTCAAGTAATTTTGATTTAATTTTTATTTTAATTTTGTTTTATTGTTATTTTGTCATTTTATCTTTATGTTTAATTAAAGTTTGTCCCAAATTTACACTTTGTAAATTTAGTTTTACGCAATTTGAAAGCATGTTTTACCCCTAAAGAAGAACGAGGCAATGAATTGTTCGCAAATACAGCCTTCTAAAACACTATCGCACTTCATGCTTTCAAAATACTCGTTACTATACTCACTTAAAATTACCAACATGATTCAAGTTCAAGCAGTCGAAAAGCTGGTTTAAGAGAATACATAACTTTTGGGAGCCAACAAAAAGTTGTTTAAGGCTCCCAACAACTTGCCTTCAGATTCTTTGCGAGAAAAAATTATGTTGGCTCAAGGGTGCCCTATTCTTGCAATCTGTCAATTTTCACGCCAGCGAACGAAACTTGGGCAAAGAAATGAAAAAGAGCCTTAATTTGGTATGAAATATATATAAAAAAAAACTAGTTCAAAGAAGTATACGCGCGAACAATATACACTTGAGTTAAGCAAGTTCACGAACGGCCTGTTTCAATCCCCTGGTTCTTGCTCATGAAGTGTGGTCAGTCATTCAATACTTTTCTTCTTTTTTTTTTTTTTGAGAGAGTATTAATTTAGTTCACGCAAAGAAAAAATGTTAGAAATGGTGGCAGTTCATGCTAGCTCATTTACAACACAGTCTACATTTTAACGTCCTAGAATTTGAGCGCTCATAAAAGCTATTAGTGTAAGCAGCAGGAAG